>PVJX010045430.1:0-12715 GCA_004027295.1 Dolichotis patagonum | reverse complement strand
AGAATAACTTTTGGTCTTAAGAAGTCATAAGTTATCCCTTCCAATGGTTATAAATTGAAGTACATTTACGAGAGTAAAGAGTAACTGGTCAATGTAATAATTTTATAATCTATCTAATTACATGCCAATTGTGTGATTTATTAGAACACCTTGTATCATACTGAAGACTTCCCTAATCAAAATCACCTGAGATTTTTTTGCACTGCTTATTTTCCATTTTTTTCTACATGCAAATATGCATCACAGAGCAATGTCACTAAAGTCAGAATGAGAACAAGTATTTTCTACTTTTTAAATTACTCATTACTTCACATTCTAATAGTTGATGTATGTTAAAATTCAAATTTTTCATATATGCTGCTCATACTAAAACCATATCCCAAATAAGGAAAAGCATCTTTTTATATTTTTAACATTGTTAAAGGGGGTTTATTCATAGTTACATGCTATATTCACTATTTCCTTTTCTGTCAATTTTTTACAAGTGAGATGATTTATTTCTTAATGATTGTGGTGGTCATTCTGCTTAAAGGGTCTGAACTCTTGAGTTACTCTCATAAGTTATTACCATAACCAGAATGCTTGTCAAATTTGATTTGTTTAACACATTAACAAATTGAGCACTTGTTGCCTTGAAGTGAAGTAATAGAGTATAGTTCAGAACTTGTTATAAGGACATGAATGTCACCTGTGGTTCCACCGGAGTCAGTTACAAATTCTGACTTTGTATCTCAATTAACTTTTTAACTTATTACTGACATGGGACCTGTGTATGATCTACTAAGTAGCATAAAAATAACAAATCTCTGTGTGATTATTTTGAGAATTAAATGGGTCAGTACATGTAAACTTGATTAAAACTATGCCTCCTACATTTAACACACACCAATAGATATTGTCAATAATTAACTTATGGAGAGGTGTGTTTTAGGTATTTGCTCTCTGAGGATATTTGGAACTGGGGATTTTTAAATAATTTATACTTTTTATATTTGTCTTAGTTACTTTTTACTCATCCCTGAGACAAAATACCTGATGCCCAAAGTTGGGAAAGGAAAGGTTTATTTCTTACAGTTTTTGGAGGTTTCAGTCCATACTTAGTTGGCTCCAAGGCAGAGTGGCATGGCGGGGCCGCAGTTCATGGTGGCTGCAAACAGCAAGGCGGAAACCAGCAAGAGAAAGACACACCTTCTTACTGCCATTACATCACATCCTGGCTCCACCCCCTAGGAGGGTGTAGCATTGACACCATCAATCCAAGCACTAGACAATGAACCAGTCACAAATGTACAATGCAAATACATGAAGCCTGGGGGCCACCGACATAAACCATTACAATATTGGAAGGGTTATAAAATAGATTTTTAATTTAGGAAATTCATATTAAAGAACTGACATTCAGGGAAGTACCTTGCTTGACCCTAACCTCACACTTCTAGTACTATACAGAAATGTTATATAGATTATGAGTTTACAAGGGATGTGGTTCTTAAGCTTTTGTATTTACAAAGGTAAAATACAAACACAAGTAATACAAATAATAAAGATTTGCCTCAGGGAGTATGGAAAGAAAAAAATATATTGTTTTTTCCCCATTTACACTTCCCAAGTCAAACCTATACTAACATTCTGTGTCTAACTGGCTGTTCTCTGATTTTCCTTGTCTCAGTGAATGGGCACATTCCACTTAGCAGGCCAAGCCACAGGGATGATAATTAAGCCCTGTCTTCTTACTCACCTTCAATATCTAACTCATTACTAATCTTGGTCATAAAATTCATATTTGCTTTCTAAATATCTTAACTTTCTATTTTACCTCCTTCCTCTGATATTGCCCAAGTGAAAGCTGTCATCGCTTTGCCAATATAGTTGTGTCATCTCACTGAGTAATGTCTTTTTCTCTGTTATGTCTTTCCTTCAGTCTATTGTCTCTGTTACAACTAAGTCACAATTAAGGAAACTGCTTCCTATAAATGCAACTTTTTTTAATATTCTAGTGCTAGTTCATATCAAAACCAGAACCAGAACCAGTGTATTTTTACTTGTCCTTTCAGTGTTCTTCCTCCATAAACACCAAATATAAGAGCTTAAACTGTAATACTTCAACATCCAGTAACCCAACTGATAAATTATATATACATATGAGTGTATCAGAATACATATGTATATTCACTTATTCTATTTTTGATAGAGGCATATATTTATGTATAAAATGGATATATGCATATTAAAATATATGTTATGTTAAAATGTTACAATATTTAGTAAAACTATTTGCTATAACACATCTTCAAGTCATTACTAGTATATAAAAATAGAGATGCCCTTAGCTATATCTTTCTACAATGTTTTTTGTAGGAAAAAATATTTGACATTGTTAATCTTTCTCATTAATGGAGGAAAGTGCTGCTGAAAGTGTTTCTCTATAATGAAAATAAATTCCAGTTGTGTATGGTAGTGTGTAGCTTTAACCCCAGAACTTGGGATCTTCCTGCTGAGTTAGGAAGATCACCATGAGTTCAATGTCAGTCTGGGCTACATAGCGAGATCCTGTCTCTGACCATCCCCTGAGAAAACAGGAATGAATAATTACATGAGACATAGTAACATAAAGTACATCTCATCATTTACTCATTTTTTTCAATCAATAGGCTTTTTGAAAGTTGGGAATGAATTTTAAACAATTAATTAATTAATTTTTTGTGTGATGAGCCAGTGAAAAACTTTAAAAGGGTAAAATGCATTAAATTTTAAATCACTATGGGTTCAGGGAGGTCCAAAAATACCTAAGGTCATATAAGAATGCAATTTAAAAACATTTACAGACTAATCTTTTACCTTTTTTGTTTCCAATTTATGCCATGATCAGCTACTTTTATTTTTTTAAGTGCCTAGTTATCTTCATTCTAGATTGTGTAAAAACAATCTATAGCAACATTTTTACTAAGTATTATAGTAGAAGAGTTAAATATTTGTGAAGTTATCAGTACAATAAATACTTTTAACTGGTAAATTTAGTTAAGGTTAAATAATATGTGCTAAGAAACAGCATCAGAGAAAGAACTGCTTAAGAATCTGAAGAACGGTTATAAGACTTACATTTTAGGTAGAAGAGGGGATGCATCAATAGATGTGCAGAAGAGTGACTTCCAGGCAGACAAATCATAATCAAAATGTGACTGTGCTTGTGAGAAATACAGCACAGTATAACCTAGGTAAGAAAGCCTGAAGATGAAGATGAAAATATGGATGAAGACCACATCCTGAAGATCTCACTGGCAAGTTAAGGACTCCCCTCACCCTTTTTCTTTACCTTAAAATAAAGAATGAGTTAAACATATAATGCAGGATTTCTACTGCGAGAATGATCTGTTCTGAATTAGGCCACCATTTTGTGAAGGGTGCTTTAAAATACATCTAGAAGTATTTGAGAAAATGACATGTGAAATGGACAGTGAAGTTTTGACCAAGGGTTATAACATGCTTGGAAAATCATATCTTAAATGTGACTTCATTGTCCATAGTTAAGAACATTACATTATTAATTATTGTTATTTTAGTGTAATTCGTGTTAATTGTTAGGACAAATGATTCAAATTTAACTTCAGAAGGTTGTTGCAAAAGTTCTAAGCTTATATGTCCTGAATTTTTAATGTAGTTATTTTTGGATTCTTGAAAAAGATCTCATAAAGTGGATAAGAATGTGATTAGTTGCTCATTTACAAGATTGGACTTTTTCCCACCTGGATTTCAAACAAGTTGAAAAATAAAAAGAACAGGGAGACAATTAAAGATTAATTATATTTACTTTAAAAGAAAGTTGGGTATTAGGAGTTACCTCAAAAAATATCTATCTTACAAAATAAATGAGTACAAAATAAATATTTGATTTTTTGAGTAACATTGGCAGACTGAAAGTGTTATTATCAAACTTCAAAAAAACTCTAAAAAGGAAGCAAGAGTAAAAAGTGTAGAAGGAAAAGATGGAAATAAAGCTTTTATATATGAAGAAGGGATGAGAGTTTGAAGGGAGGGGAAAGGAATGGAAAAAAGGAAGCAAGATATATCAAGTGTAAGTACAAACTCTTTATGATGGTTGTTAGCATTGTGTATGTCTAAAGTGTACCAAAATGTCCTAAAACTCATTTGGAAACAGCAGAGACCTCAAAAAGCAAAGACAATCCTGGACAACACAGGCAACACAGGAGACATCACAATGACTATTGAAAATAATACTACATAGGTACTGGGACAAAATCAGCATGGTACTGGCAAAAACAAACAAACAAACAACCAGACCTGAGTACCAATGGAACAGATTAGAAGATGCAGATAGAACTAAAAAAACACTCAGCCACCTCATCTTTGACAGAGGGGCCAGACATGTTCACTAGAAGGACAGACTCTCTAACAAATGGTACTGGAAAAATTGGCTTTCCACATACTGAAGACTAAAACTAGATGCATGACCATCACCATGTGCTCAACTAAAGTCAAAATAGAGCAAAGATCTAAATATTAAAACAGAAACACTAAATATGCTGGAAGACAATGTAAGTAGAAATCTCAAAGACCAGGTGCAGGCACAAATTTAGTGAACAAAACTCAATTTCCATGGAAAGTACTTCAAAGAATTAACAACTAGGATATCATCTTATTAAAAACTTTTTGTACATAACAATAACAACAGAGTGAAAAAATAACTCACAGAATGGGAATAAATTTAATCAACTGTCCCTCAGACAAAAGACATATAAACAATATACAAAGAAGTGAAAAACAGTCAGGTCCCCAAAGACTCAATCCAAAAATGGGTATCTGAGATGAATATGCATTTCTCAGGTGAAGAAATACAAATGGCAAATAAATAAATGAAAAAATGTTTGACATCACTGGTCACTCAAGAAATGCAAGTTAAAACATCACTGAGATTCTGTCTCACTCCAGAAGGAATGGTTATCATCAAGAAATCAACCAATAACAAATGCTGCCAAGGTTTAGGGGAAAAGAAAACCTCCACTGTAGGTAGGAATATAGACTGTTTCAACAACGGCAGAAATAAGTATGGAGCTTCCTCAAAAAATTAAGAGTGGAGGTTCCATTTGATCCAGATATTACCCTTCAGGATATTTTCCCAGAAGAATTGAAAATATCATACCTCAGTGTATATTTGCACCCACATTTAGAGCAGCAGAACATGTAATAGGTAAATCTTGGAAACAACTCAAATGCCCTTAAATCATGAAATGGGTAAAACTGATGCGGTATTTTTATACAGTGGAGTACTGTATTACTCAGTTACAAAGAAGGTTCAGCTCAAGGTTGTTATAGTAAATGGATACAACTAAGCCCATACTCATAAGTGAAATAAATCAGACTCATATATAAACATCGTATTGTCTCCCTTAGTGTAAAAAACTGTAAATAGTATCCAAAATGTACAAAAGATATTGTCAAAGTCAAAGGGGAAGAAACTGTTCAAAAAGAAAGAACAACTTAGATGAGGAAAAGAAAAGAAGAAAGAATGGATATATATATGTATATATATATATATATATATAAGTATAATATGATGGATAATTATACTACTAATCTTTTAGTTCATCAAAAAGAACAATTTTTGCTTTCATGGTTTGATCATTTTTTCATGCCTATATCTTGTAATCTGAGCAACTACTTTGAAGATTACATTACACAATATATTAACCATTGTTAATCTATTACATTGTTTTGAAATTCTGTATCATTGTTTTTGTTCTTTTTTCACTTTAAAACTTAAAAAGTAAAATAAATAAAATATTTTTTAAAATACTAAAAAAAAAAAAACCCAAACCTCCAAGAACAAAAATGAACAAGTGCCTATTTTAGATATTTTTTCAGAATTTGGAATCCCTTCATAAATTTCAGTTCTTAATGCTTATTTGGAGTACCAGTTAAACTTTTACTATAGATGAATACAAATAGTATTTTCTGTAACATAATTATTTTTGTTCTATTTACAGAATAAACTTACTGAGTTGAGAGCATAAACCTGGCATTCTTCATTGTGTTTATCAATGTAACACAGCTTTAAAAAGTTTGATTAAGACTATGACAATTATACAGTATTTCTTAGTTCTCTCAAGGAATATCCTAGTGACAGCATCAATGTTTCTTATTAGAAAGCTCATTGCCTGGGATTGCATTCAGGTTTTTGACAGCTGTATATATCAAGTAAAGGTTGAAAGGTAGGCGACAGCTTCCAGAAATAATGAGTACCTACATATCCGGTAGTCATCTTAAAACAATTTAGTTAGAGAGAGTTGGGAGGAAGCCAGGAACTGAAACTGAAGATGCAAAAATTAATGGAATAAGATAAGGGTTGTAAATCACACAAAAAATTGCATGTCACTGGTCTTACATTGTGGGAAGACTGAACAATGATTGACAATATATAGGCAGGAGGGATGAAATTAATAGAATATGGTTACCAGTTCAGATGTATAGAAACAACCACTTTAAAATAAATTTGAACCAAAGGAAAATAAAAAATAAAAAATGATATACTATATTGGTGCAATGTCTTGAGTTTTACCATTCAATGAGTATAATCACCATAGAGTTTAAGAAAAACAAATAGTTTTTTTTAAAAATTGAAAATCAAGTTTTGAAAGGAATCTCAAAGTTTGCTATCTGTCCAGAATGATTCTGAAACATTCTGTTTATTAAATAATTTATAGTTATGATAGGATGAATTTTATAATGACTAACACACTAAGTGATTATTGCATACATTTTCCATTATTCTTTATAAAGTCAATGTGTCAATACAAGAATTCAATTTTAAAGGATTTATTTCAATTTTTTAATTTCACATATGTGCATATCAATTGGAAATTCTTCAATTTATTACATTAATAGAAACATTATGCCTATTTGTTGATTACATGTGGGGTTTTTTTGCACACTACCATTCTTTTTATCAACCAAGATAAATCTCTATATTTTTGTATTTTTTCTTGAGAATGTGGAGAAAGTTGAATAAATGGGAGAGACAGGTTGTTTGTTTCACTTCAGCTTAGTGTTTTGCTTTATTCTTCTTGAAATAATAGATTTGTGATATTTGATAAATGACTAGAAAGATTGCTTTATTGCCATGTGATTGTGCAGTACATGAAACCATTTCTCAATAGACAGCATGCTCACTGAATCACAGAATGTTTCTGTACACTTTACACAGGTCAGAAATATTTCCTTTCCCATTAAATTGTAGCACTATACTAACACAATAGATTTTTTTCTATACTGAGATACATACAGTGCAGGTAGAATGATAATCATTTAAGAAAATCTGTCTTGCCTAAGGTTTTGTGGGGGAATGTGTGTGAAGTGAAAACTTCTCCAAATTTTGGTCCAGAGGAGGTGGTTCCAAATATCTAGCATTAAGCAAAAGGAAGATAAAATATTGAACCATGTATAAGACAGCAACGCTTTTACGCTGTAATGCTGTTGACTTTCTAAATATTACACAAAGCATAGGATAAAGCACAATGGATGTGTTTTAATTAATAGATGCTGGAAAAAAATGAAGAATAATCTACTCTAATCACCTCAGTTAATAACAATGAATACTACTTAGATACACAGATGAAAAGGAACTCACAAAAGTAGTGAAACTGAAGTAAAGCAGAAATGTTTCTACCAGGACTCATTTGGTACAAGGGACCACTGTAGACCTACCCAAAACAACAGGCTCCTGGCTAAAGGCAAATGACTATTGCATCTCTTTGCATTTATGAAAATGCCAGAGCAATTCCTGCTCTAGGCTTAACTATCAATACTCCAAACAGAAAACTCCTGGAAGAAAATACAGGCTCAAAGTGGGGAGAAAACAGACTACTGTACTCTGCAGAACAATACTTGTGGCTTGGATTTCAGCTACTTGTCCTTACAGAGCAGGATCAATGGTAGCCTCTGGAAATACAATTTCATTTCTGCTGCTGTCTTGATTAGGAGTGTAAATTCAGATGATTGTGCCTCCAGTTAAGGGAATGAAGCAGAAAACAAAAGAAAAAAAAAGACAAACCAACTCTCTTCTCTATTCTTTATTCACACCTAGGAAACAGTGTTTTGTTAAATATTTTTTTCTAGTCCTAGCAGAAATAAAGACAGATGTGTATTATCCTTCTCTTGTAAGTAGTACTGGGTAGAGAAAGGTGATTTTAAAAAATCTGATCAGTTTTCAATAGTGACTCTATAAAGTGAAGCACAATTGTGATCTTAAGTTTTAGACTATTCCCACTGACCCATACTATTTCTACCCACTTAGTAAAAGAAACATTTAAGCTGTGAAGTATAAGAGAGAAATAGATGTCACCAACAAAGGGAGCTTCAGAAAAATAAGTGTCAAGAACAAAGAGCAATTATGTACTACTTTCCTTGGTTTTTTTTTTGTAATAAAAATCCCAAGAAGTTTGTAGAGGTTTACTTAAAAGAAGACTTTCCTAAGTTCCAAACCATTTTCTAGAGCAATAAGTTGATAAATTCTTTGACTTTTTGCTATAAGGTATCAGCATGGACTAGGTTATATATAAAAGGGCTTTTAGCTTCTGATTCTGGAGACTGAGATGGCTATAGGTATCAGTGGTGACCTTTGGCAAGGGACTTCTTGCGGCATCATAAAATGGCAACTGGCAAAGTGCTAAATAAGTATGTTCAAAAGACAAAGTATATAAAGTACACTTGCTTTTCAAACATCTTACTAGGAGAAGGAAAAGATGACGGACTGGTAGACAGAAGGATATGGAGTCTCTCTGAGAGAGACAGCTCAGACCCAGAATAGAACATCCTGGACAGATCCAGACAGAGGGAGATGGATTCTCTCAACCCAGGAAGAAACTGAAGGGTAACAAGCTGCTTGAATATGAAGTCCCGGGGCTACCATTAGAGAAGCTAAGATTGGTGAGCACAGAACTCTTGCCACCTGAATTCCTGCCTAAGACAGAGCTGAGCATCTGAACCCATGCCAATGTGACTGGCTTGAGTGGCCCCAAGCATGGAGCTGAGCCACCCTGCGCGCGACTTGCTCGGAGCTGGCCTTGCATGCAACTTGCCCAGAGTGCTTTGGATTCCTGCCACAGCCACACTGAAGTCAGAGGTCAGAGAGCACTGCAGAGAACAGAACCAGAGAGGGACCAGCATTAAATCACTGTGAGTGCTGGAAATAAGACCCTCTCATGGGAAAGGAGCAGCCAACTGGATGACATATTGGAGCTGGACACGATGGGCCTGACTTGGGAACAGCACTAACTTCAGTTGGTTGTTCCCCTCCCAAAGCAGATTGGTGGGATCTGATTGGACTGGGTCACACACTGGCCATGACCCAATAAGCCATCCCAAACCACTTCCCTATGTGCAGCATGCACTGACACAGTGAAGGACCCTGTAGGTGACTGGCCTGGAGGGGAGGAGCCAGCATACACTGCCCCTGACTGCACCTCAGTGTCTGACAGAAGACTGAAGAGGGCAGAAACCCCTAGCCTGCATGCTCCAAAAGAACCCTAACCAACAAGAAAAGGGGCTGGGAACTACACTATACACCTGTATGGAAAGAACCAAAAACATGATGAGAGAGATAAATAAGAAAAAGTCCCCAACCCCCAACCCTGAGAATATTGATCCAGGAGAGGTAAATAAAAAGGAAATTGAGGGCAGAAAACATGCAATATCAAACATGGCATCAGAGGACATAAAGAGATATCTTCAGCACCTCATAAAGGAGCTCAAAACTGAAATATTAATTCAAGTTGAACAAAATATAACTAAATTAATAAAAGAAATGTTAAGCACCTCTCACAAGTAGACACAGAAGGAAGAATGAGGAACACAAAAGAAGGAGAGAAACATTCCATGAAGAATATGAAGAAAACCTAGAATACATGAAGCAGATTCAAAGAGATTACCATGAAACTAAAAACTCCTTTGAAAACTGGCAAAACTGCTCACAAGAAACTAAGGATAGACTATCAAAACTTGAAGACAGGTTTTCAATGTGTGATCATGAAAGGAAATATTGCTTAAAAATAACAAGGAAACAGGCAGTAAAATACAAAGGCTAGAAGACAATAAGAGGATCTATAACTTAAGGATAAACCATGTGAATAACGAAGTAGGAGTCAAAACAAAGGAACTGCAAAGGCTATTCACACAAATTATTAAGGAAAACTTCCCAAGCATAACAAAAGGAAATGATATGCAGATGTATGAAGCATACAAAACTCCAGCACCCACAACCAAAAGAGAGCTACACTCAGACACATAATAATCAAGATCCCAGAAATTCAATATAAGAACAGAATATTAAAAGCCATCAGAGAAAATAAGCAGATTATCTATAAAGGAAAACCCATCAAAATCATGGCAGACATCACAACACAGACCATCAAATCAAGAAGAGCTTGGAGCAAAGTAATTTAAGCCCTGAAAGAAAATGACCTGCAGCCCAGATTGATGTATCTTGCAAAACTGTCTCTAGAAATTAATGGAGAAACAAGATGCTTCCATGAAAAGAGGAACTGGGGGAATTCGTGACCACCAATCCAACCCTACAAAAAATACTGATGGACATTCCAGAAAGAGAAAAAGAGTATGAGGATTTCAGGAACAGTGGCAGAGAGACCTCAATGAATGGTTTGACAGTGGAATGAAAGAGAAAAATAGACCATCAGTGGCAGAAAAATAGAATAGCAGATATGAGGCAGAGAACATTGGCTGTAATCTCTAACATAGATGGCCTTGATATACTAACAAAAAGAAACACAGGCAGAGTAGATCAGGAGATAGGGTCCATTGAGATGCTCTGTATTGGAAACATAATTAACCTGAAAGAGGATTTATGGACAGAAAGTCAAATATGAGAAAACAATGCTCTATGTGACAGGGAACCAGAGAGAAATAGGGGAAACTCAAAGCACCTGCAGATAGGTTAAAAAGACATGATACTTTTGTGCAGTAGAGAACTATTCAGCTATCATGAAGGAAAACCTTGAGAGTTTTATAAGTAAGGAAATACAACTCAAGATCAAGCCCAGAAGTCAGAAGGTTCAGAACCAGTTAGGCTAAATAGCAGGTTGCTCCCCCTAATCTAAAAACTGAGGGAGTTAGTGGCACACAAAATGAGCAGTGCACCCTGTGGGAGTGAAAGGGGAGGAACTGTCTAAAAAAGGAAGGCAGAGGATATTGTTAATAGTGTAACAGGATTTAAAATCTACATTAGAAGATAGTCAAGAGTCTGCAGAGGGTTGGAGATGCTCGAGGTGAGTCCCAGTGACCTGGGGAAAGTTGGAGACCTACATTCCCGGCTTTTGAGTTTCTGAGGAGCTACCAGGACACTGGAATGGGTCCAGCAGATTGCAGGGTTTCAGTCAACCACACTCAGTAGCCCTATTTCATTTCGTGAGGCAGGAGCCTTGCATGAGGATTCTGGGCTCATTTGTGCTGTCCTGGGGAGAGCTTAAGATCAGCACTGCCAGCAGTTGAATTCATGTCCACACCCCTAGGACAGGGGATTGTGCCCTGGGGGTTTTGCTTGCCCTAGTTCTCCACACCCTGCTTCTGCCTCTCAATTTAGAGAGCCAAGTACCTGCAGAGGAGCTGAGACTGCTCCAGAAGCTGAGGGTACAGGAGGGGATTCATCAGACACCCAGAGGAAGCTTTGGAACACCACTCAAACCAAGGATATAAAGAAAAATGACAAAAGAAAAGACCAAAAGGCAGGCTCAAATCACCAGCCCATCCCAAGAAAGCCTGGGAGCCATGTACATAGAAGAAAATAGAAGCCATACACCTGAAATGACTGAAATGATATCAACTGAAATAAAGAAGCAACTAGGGGAAGCTATGGAAAAATTCAAATTAGAAAAAATTGCCCAGGTAAAAGAAGAAATGATAAAAGTAGTGAAAGAAATAGTGAACTCATCTAGTGAAGACACAGCTAAAAAATTAGAGGAACAAAGCAAACAGATAGAATCCCTGAATGAACACTATAAGAAACAAACAGAATACATAAAGCAGATTCAAAGAAATTGTCATGGTTTATGTCGGTGGCCCCCAGACCTCATGTATTTGCATTGTGCATTTATGATTGGTTCATTGTCTAGTGCTTGGATTGGTGGTGTCAGTGCCACACCCTCCTAAGGGGTGGAGCCAGGATGTGAAGTAATGGCAGGAAGAAGGTGTGTCTTTTTCTCTTGCCAGTTTCCACTTTGCTGCTTGCAGCCACCATGAACTGCGGCCCCGCCATGCCACCCTGCCTTAGAGCCAACTGAGTATGGAATGAAACCTCCAAAAACTGTAAGAAATAAACTTTTCCTTTCCCAACTTTGGGCATCAGGTATCTTGTCTCAGCAACCAATAAAAAGTAACTAAAACAGAATTTGGTACCGAGCATGGGGTCATTGCTGTGACTATACCTGACCATGTTTTTCAAGAGGCTTTGGAAATGGCTTGGGGGAAGAGTTTAGAAAGGTTCAGACATGTAGCCTGGATGCACAGAGCTGGAGCAGCTGAGGCTGTTCTAGTGGAGATTCTGGTCAGAGCTCAGGAGACCAGAAAGCTGACAGAAAGCCTGATGGTAAGACCAGGCTTGCAAGGTTTCTGCTGGGAAGGAGGACTGTATTGGTTGTTGGACTCCCTATGATGTGTGTTATGGCTTGGCAGAAAGTTTGTCTGCATTTTG
>PVJX010045429.1:0-12724 GCA_004027295.1 Dolichotis patagonum | reverse complement strand
TCATTTGGGCTGTCCCCTTCTTTTTCATTTATCCTTATTAATCTTATGTTATTTTTCTTTGCATCATCTTGCAGGTGTTGAATTGTTATTTCCTGATTCTTTGTTATTTTTAAAAGATCTTGTCTTTCCTGCTCACTGGCTGCAATCTTATCTTCGAGGTCTGAAATTCTATCTTCACTTTCATTGAGGCGGTTTTTACAACTTTCAATAGAATTTTGATTTCCTGTATATCTCTTTGAATCTGCTTTATGCATTCTGTTTGTTTCTTATATTGTTCATTCAGGGATTCTATCTGTTTGCTTTGTTCCTCTAATTTTTTAGCTGTGTTTTCACTAGATGCATTCACTATTTCTTTCACTATTTTTATCAATTCTTCTTTTCCTGGGCAAGTATTTCTGATTTGAATTTCTCCATAGCTTTCCCTATTTGCATATTTATTTCATTTGATATCATTTCAGACATTTCAGGTGTATGGCTTCTTTTTTCTTCTATGTACACAGCTTCTAAGCTTTCTTGGGGAGGGCTAGGGCTTTGAACCTGCCTTTTGGTCTTTCCTTTTGTCATTTTTCTATATTTCCTTACTTTGAGTGGTGTTCTAAAGCTTTCTCTGCATGTGTGGTGAATTACCTCCTACACCCTCAGTTCCTGGAGGGGCAGTGGCTCCCCCACAGGCTCTTGGACTCCTCTCAGGGTCCTAACTCCCCTCTGTGGGCTCCTGGCTCCCTAAGTTGTAAGGTGAATGCTGGGTGTGGTCACCCCGGAGCCTGTGGAATCTCAGGCAGGCCAGGCCACTATGCTTTGTCCCATGCAGGTCTCCAGGAGGTTCCCTGCGAGTGAAGGGTGGGCCTACAGGTCCCAAAGAGTCAGGCCAGAATGTTGGTTTCTGCAAAGTTCCCGGTCCCAAACAGACCTGGCCAAGATGCCAGTGTCCACAATATTCCCAATCCAAACAGCCCGGGCCACTCTGCGCATCCAAGAGGTTTGGGTCCCAAAGAGACAGGCTGTGATGCTGGTCTCTGGGAGACTTCCTGGGGGTGAAGGGTGGGGCTACAGGCCCAAACAGACCTGGCCCAGATGCTGGTCTCCAGGCAGTTCCCTGAGGATGAAGGGCGGGCCTACCAGTCCCAAACAGTTGCGCCGAGATGCAGGTCTGTGCAGACTTTCAATCCAAACAGCCCAGGGCACTCTGCGGGTTCGAGAGTTTCGGGTCCCAAATAGACAGGCCGCGATGCTGGTCTCTGGGAGCTGGATTAGAGTAATTTTCAGTACAAGGATTTATGTTTGATTTTTAAAAATTACTCTAATCTCTTGGTTAATTTTCTCCGATGAAGTACTGAAATGTTCGTTTTCTTGAAGTTGTGTTTTCTTGAAGTTCAATGAGTTTCCTTAAATCAGCTAGTTTAAATTTTGTGTCTGACATGGGTTGAGTGAAATATCTTAGATATTAGATTAGTTTGTGACCTTTATATCCACTCTTACTCCTCTCCTCAATTTCATTGCTTAGTATTTATCTAATTTCTCTTGCTAAGAACCACTTAAATTGCATTTAGTATTTTCTTAGGCAATATCATGAAAAATAGGCTATAAAACACTGGTCTACATTTGCACTATTTAAAATGTATATTTCTGAATATTTTCACTGTATTTCTCTATGTCAGAACCTCCTAGAACTCCAGTGGTATTATCAGTAATGGGCAGAAGTACCCAAGAGGGCAATTATTGTTATGTATAATAATATTGGTTGTATAACCATGAGCTTTATTCGTGGTAAATTCTATTTATTGCCTTATATTATCCATTAAGTGAAGTCATGATTTCTGAAACTTTTTGATGCTTGTTGGTATATGACATCTTTGAATTGAGGGATCAGGTAATTTGTTCCTGTGTTTCCAATCTGGCTTTGCTTTTTCTGTCCTTCCAGAAATTCTAAGCAGGTTGCTTATTTTCTCCAAGTCTCTAGTCATTGTTACTATTTCAGTATTAAATGATGCCCTAAATTCTGGTTTCTAGGGATTACATGGTTGGTGTATTATCATTGTTTCTGTAGTAAAAGAAGCCCATGTTCAAGTCTGTCCCTAATCCACAGTTGGTAAATTGTTCAGTGTGGCCTGAGGAAGTTCCTAAAAAGGTAATTGATCCCTGCAAACCTCTCTTTGGGCTGGCATGGGCACAGATAACTCATCAATAGTAACCAGCCTATGGCCAAGTAGTACTGTGGTTTTCTCCGACATTGAGTCTCACCATGAGAGAACCTAGGTTCCTCTGCCGTGATTGGTGGTTAATCTTTATTCTTCTACAAGAGAACTATAACTCTCTCCATGCTGTGCTATCTGGAATTAGAGGAGAGACTGAGGAGGAAGTCAGTCCTATGGCTACCAACTCCACAATGCTGTGTTACATCCAGAGTTTAGAGTCCACAAAGAAGAGCAGCAACAGGGCCAAGGTCCATACTGCTATAGCTTGCTTCCTGCTGTAATGTACTTGCAGCCCAGCATCACTGACACTAGCTTCAGGCGATGCTGACCAGAATAAAAGGATATCTGAATGTGCCATGGGTCTCTGCCTGCTACAAACATGTACCCAGTCTTCAACCTTTGACATTGGCGTAGAGACAGGGATGTATGGTAACCTTTCAGTGTAAGGTTTCAACCCTCTGGCATTGGATTCTAAGGAAATTCTCTATTTATATCCCAGAGGATGGAATCTTCATCCAAGGAGTGCTGCCCAAAGTTGGGAAAGATGTAGTGGAAGCAGTCCCTTCATGGCAAGACTAATGTGGCTCCTCATGCTCTCTCTGCAGGAATAGGTCTGAGGGCTGAGTTTGGGCTCCACATATTACTGGTTTCCACATCAAAGGCCTAGACTTAATTTTCCCTCACTCCCTCAAGTTTAAGGATTTCTCTTTACATTGCATGTTTTAGGGTTCAGAGAGACAGGTGACCCAGACCATTCTTTCCTTACTTCCTTCTTCAATGTGTTTTGATCTCTCAATTGGTTTTGTTGGCCCTTGTGAAAGCAGTTTCATGCTGGAATATGTGCTCAAATGGGTAGTTCTATGAATAAAAGATTGCTGGAGATCACTGCCATCTTGCTGCACCTCTCCTTAAGGCTATTCTATTTTTTATTTTTTGTGGAATCTCCATACAGGTTTTCATAAAGGCTGTGGTAATACACATTCACACCACCAGTGTGTAAGACTGTCATTTTCTCTATGTTATTTGCCATTCCCATTCTCTTTGTGTCCTTCTCCTCTCACTAGTACCCTTTCTAATAGATGTAAGCCAGTATCTTATGGTCCTCTATGTCTTATATATTTTCCCCTTTGTCTGCCATGTCCTTACTTACTTAGTTCTTACTCTCACTTCTCTTTCAAATCTCAGCAGTGTAAGATTTCTTCCATCTTTAAACTGAAGCAATTAATAAGTGCCAGGATTATGAGATGATAGAAGGTTACATGCAGTTTATTTAAATGTTTTTTTCCTGTACTTGTATTTTCCCTAGCATAGCACTTTTGCTATCATCCTACAATTGCCTGTTTATTTTCTTATTTAACATTGAGCTTCCTCAAGGGTGACAACTGTGTCTTATTTACTTGGTAGCTGTAGCATCTAGTCATAGATCATGACACAGAGATGCCCAGTAAATATTCCTGAATAAACTAATCAATGAACAGAATAAGGAGAGACTACAGAGCTAGTCAAAGGCTTTTACACTATTGTTTATTCAGCTACTTTGAGTTGCTTGATATTTCTAGATTTATCCAATGACAAGTATAATAAACAACAAAAAGAGCCAGCGTACAAATCTGAAGTAGAAAGCATGATTTATATTTGACCAAGCTTTTATTTTTTCAGTTATAGTCCCTTAGGGGATGCCACTGTTCTAGGACCTTCCTATTTTAGGACCTTCCTGATCCAGTTTGCTCATTTTACTGGTATTCTGCCGAGGACAAACTGTCTGTTTGGCATTCACACTCTGCCCTGACTCCTGGTTCTACCTTTGCTAGCCTCAGTTCTCTAGAAGATGCTGTTGCATGAATGCCTATTGTTTTCCAAGTACTGGACTTTGTACTGTGTATCACTTCACTCAAATCTTTAAATATTATTAACAAATCTGAATTATAGACATTACTTTTCTTATATAGATGAAGAAAGAGAAGCTCTAAGAGCTTCAGTTTTTTTTAAATAGAAAGCATAAACTGAAGAGTTCTGGTCCAAGGATTTAAACCAAAGCCTGACTGATTATAAAACCCATAATCTTTTTATTAATCATACTTAGTACTTCTCGTAGCCTCCTAGCTATAAGCACACAGTAGTTGATCAAGAAAAATGTAATAAATTATTTGTATTCTTCTTATGACATTGGCAATTTCTGTGAATTGAACTTTTCTTTCCTGCTTTAGCTCCTATGTGTGGGCAAATGGTACTGGTGCCAATTGTCCACTGCTTCTTTGAATATGCATTTGTATCCTATTCAAAAACACAATTACAAAGATGTGTCTATGAATATAGATGGAACAGAGATTAGAGGGCACATTTTTATTTATCTCACTATTGTGTTCTTAAATATGTGTTTTCTTTGCAAGGAGAGCACTACATTTGATTCTCCCTTGTCTCTACTTCAAAGGCTCTGTAGTCACTAGGCAAACAAGTTCCACAACTGGGTCCTTTTAGAGAGAGGGCACTGGCTCTGGTACTTACACAGTTGAAAGAAGGATGAGTTCCTGGCACTGAGATGAATGCATCAATGACTTTATGACCAGGATTGTGTGTGTATGTTTTTGGTATATATGGAGATAGAGGAAGATGGAGAGGGAAAAGGAACAAAGAGGAAGGGAGAGAGGGAGAGAGCAAAGGAGAGAAAGAAGAAGAGAAGAGAGGGAAAAGGACAAGAACAGAGAGAAAGATAAAGGGGAAGAGGAAGGGAGGGGAGGGGAAGGAAGGGGAGAAAAAAAGGAGAGGAGAGGAAGAGCAGGAGAGAAAGTGAATACGTAAAGTAAATACTTAGAGATCACCAGGCCTAGGGTCCATAAACTTCAGCCTGCTGGCCAAATCTGACATGAGGTATATTCTGTATATCCTACAGTTAAATATGCTTTATATATTTTTATTTCTTATTATTGTATTTTAATGAGAAAAAACATAAAAATCAAGAAGCAAATAATCAAAGAGTAATGAAAGCAAAACAACAACCAAAGCAATAGTGATATAGGATTTCAAAACAAGATGATAGGAATTTAACAATAGTTTTTACATTGCATATTGTTATCTTCAAAATAGTTGCTGAGGTTACCAGATACAAGAATACAAGATTGATTAAACAATAAAATTTCCTTTGGGCAGTTTCTTTCCCTTTTACTATATCTATTGTAACTTTCGGATCATATTTATTCTTTCAGTTACTTACACTAGCGAGACAAAACGATGTTTACACATGCAAGTCTGATTGATTTCACTTATGGTTTCTAGTTGTGTACATTTACCTACACAAGCCTGGAGCTTATCCTTCTTTATGGTTGAGTATTCCAGTGTATAAAAATACCACATCTTTTTAATCTATCCCTCAGTTAATGGGTATTTGGGTTGTTGCCAAGATATGGCAATTACAAATTGGGCAGCTATAAACAACGATGCACATATATTGCTGTAGTGTGATGTTTTCATTCCTGGGAAAATGCCCAAAATGGAATAGCTGGGCTGAATAGAAACTCTAATCCTAGTTTTCTGAGGCATCTTCATACTGATTTCAACAGTGGTTGTGCCATCCATCCCACATTCCCACTAACAGTGGAGACCTCACAGTCCCACTAGCATTTGTTATTGGTTAATTTCTTGATATTAGCCATTATTTCTGTAGCAAGATGATGTCTCAGTGTTGTTCTAATTTGCATTTCTCAAATGACCAATGATACTGAGCATATTTCATATAGTTACTTGCCTGTGTATTCCTTCAGCTGAGAATTTTGTGTTCATCTCAGATGCCCATTTTTAGATTGAATCTTTAAATTTAAAGGGCCTGTTTTTTCAATTCTTTATACATTCTAGATAAAAGTCCTTTGTCTAAGGGATAGTTGGCAAAAGTCATTTTCCAATCTATGGGTTTTCTTTTCACTCTTGGTGATTTCTTTCAATGTGCAAAAGCTTTTTAATAAGATAAGAATCCAGTTACTGATCTTTTGAAGTACTTCCCATTCAGTTTGGTTTTTATTCATGAATTATTTGCCTATCCCTACATCCTCGAGATTTCTACCTATTTTTTCTTCCAGTAGGTTTAGTGTTTCTGTCTTAATATTTAGATCTTTGATCCATTTTGACTTTAGTGCATGGTTATTGGCATGAATCTTCAGCATACAGAAAGCCAGTTTTTCTAGCACCACATGACAAAGAGGCTGTCTTTCTCCAATGAACATATCTGATCCCTTTGTCAAAGATAAGGTGATTGAGTGTGTTTGTAGTTGTGTCTGTATCTTCTGTTCTGTTCCATTGATCCTCAGATCTGTTTTTTGCCAGTACCAAGCTGCCTTTATTTTAGCAGATTTGCAGTGTAATTTCAGGTCTAGAATAGTGATGCCTCCTGCCTTGCCTTTGTTGTTCAGAATTGCCTTTGCTATTCTAGGTCTCTTACAGTTCCATATGCATTTTAGGAATGTTTTCTCCAGATCTGTGAGGTATATTAATGATATTTTGATTGGAATTTCATTAAATCTGTATAAGGAGTGTGGGCATTTTTACATTTGGTTTTTCCTATCTATGAGCAAGAGATATCTTTCCATTTTCTGAACTCCTTTTCAATGCCCTTTTTCAGAATACTGTAATTTCAATGTATAAATCTTTTACTTCCTGTGTTAGTTTGATTCCTGAGTATTTCATTTTTTTTATGTTAGCATGAAGGATGTGGTTTCCCTAATTTCTGTCTTGGTGAGTTTGTTGCTTGTGTACAGGAATGTTACTGACTTTTAAGTATTGACTTTGTACTCAGTTACACTGCCAAATTTGCTAATTAAATCTAGAAGTCTGTTGATGGAGTTTTTGGGGTCTTCTATGTAGAGTATCATGTCATGGAAAATAATGATAATTTAACTTCCTCCTTTCCTATCTTTATTCCTTTATTTCTCTCTCTTGTCTAATTATTTTAGCTAATGTTTCTAGAACTATACTGAATTAGAATGGCGATAGACAACCTTGTCTTGTTCCTGATATTAGAGTGAAAGCTTTCCATTTTTTGCCCATTTAGTATGACGTTGGCTGTTGGTTTGTCATAGTTAGCTTTTATAAGATTGAGGTAAAGACCATCTATTCCAATTTTCTCTAGGGTTCTTATCATGAATAAGTGTTGGACTTTACCAAACATTTCTCCTGTATCTGTGGAGATGATCATGTGATTTTTGTCTTTCACTCTGTAGATATAGTGTATTACATTTATTGATTTACACATGTTGAACCATCTCTTCATTCCTGGGATGAAAACCACTTGATTGTGGTATATAATATATTTGTTGACTTGCTTCATTCTGTTTCCTAGTATTTTGTTGAGACTTTTGCATCTATGTTCATTAGAGACATTGACACATAGTTCTCTTTTTTGGTTGGATCTTGCAGGGTAATATTTTCTTCCCAAAATGAATTAGGGGGAATTACTTCCCTTTCAATTTCATTAAAGAGTTTGAAGAGTATTGGCATTAAATTATATCTGAATTTCTTGTAGAATTCAGCTGTGAATCCATCAGAACCTTGGCCTTTTTTGTTGTTGCTGGTAAATTTTTAATTATGCTTCAGTTTCATTAACTGGTATTAGGTTATTCAGAAGTTTTGTATCTTCTTGATCCAGCTTTGTTTATTTATACATTTCTAGGAATCTGTATGCTTCTTCTGTGTTTTTGATCCTATGAGAGTAAAGGTTTTCAAAGTAGGTCTTGATGATGTTTGTATTTCCACAGGATCTGTAGAAATTTCACCTTTTTCATTCCTTGTTGCATGAATTTGTGCTTTTCTTTCCTTTTTTAGATAAAGTTGGTTAGGAATTGATCAATTTTATTTATTCATTCAAAGAACCAACTTTCTCATTGATTAATTCTTTGTATTGTATTCTTAGTTTCCAATGCATTAATTTATGCTCTGATCTTTATAATTTCCTTCCTTTCTTGGGCTTTGGGTTTGACCTCTTTTTTCCAGAAGTTTTACAGTATTTGGTTGTCTATTTGTGCTCATTCAGTTTTCCTGGTGTGAGAGTTTATCACTATAAATTTCCCTCTGAAGACTACTTTCATTGCATCCTACAGGATCTGGTAAGTTGTATTTGCATTTTATTTGATTATATTTATTATTTAATTTCTTCTTTAATTTATTCTGTGACCCATTGGTTGTTCAGTATGGTGCTATTTAATTTTCATGTGTGTATGGAGCTTTTGCAGTTTCTTTTGCCATTAATTTCCAATTTCATTGCACTATGATCAGATAATATATAAGGGATAATTTAAATTCCTTTGCATTTATTTAATCATGTTCTATGACCTAGTATATGATGTATTTTAGAGAGCATCCCATATGCAGCTGAGAAGAATATATATTCTGATGCTGTTGGGTGGAACACTGTACATGTCTGCTAAGTCCATTTGTTCATGAGTTTGATTCAGGCCTGTTATTTCTTTGCTGATTTTTAGTCTAGTTGTTCTGTCTCTTTGTGACAATGAGATGTTAAGGTACCTCCATTATAACTGTATTATTGATTATTTGATTTTTCATGTTTATTAATATTTATCTTACATAGTTTTATGCTCCCATATTTGGTGCATATGTATTTACAATTGTTATTTGTTCTTTTTGGACTATACAAGTGTGTAGTTATCTTATTTATCTCTTTTTATCATTCTTGGCTTGGAGTTCACATTGTCTGCAAACAAAATAGCTGTGTTTGCTTTTTTATGGGTTCCTGTTACATGGAGTATTGTTTTCCATACTTTGACTTTCAGTCTATGAATTTGCTTTTGAGTTAAATGTGTTTTTTGTATACAGAATATTGTTGGATTTTCTTTCTTGGTCCACTCTGCCAGTCTGTTTCCTTTTGATTGGTGAATTGAGGCCACTTACATTAGGAGGTATAACTGATCTGTATGGCTTATCTTTGTCATGTTTTGTTTTTGCTGTTGGTTCCATATTTTTCCCCTTTGTTTAATTGCTTTTCCTGCTTGTTAGCTTCTTTCTGTTGTTGTTCTTGGACTTATGGTCATTTTTTTTTCTACAATGATTTTAGTACTCTTTACAGGGTTGGTTGGGTGATCATGCAGTTCTTCAGCTGTTCTTTGTCATGGAAGTATCTTATTTCTCCATCAATTTTCAATGATAGTTTTGCAGGGTACATCAATCTGAGTTGGACATTGTTTCCTTTCAGGACTTGAAATACTTCACTCCATGCTCTTCTTGATTTCATGGTTTGTGTTGAGAAGTCTGCCATGATTTTGATAGGGTTTTCTTTATAGCTGATCTTTTTCTTTTCTCTAGTGACTTTTAAAAGTCTGCTTGTCTACCAAGATCCACCATATCTACCATGACCCACTGTCTTAGTTACTTTTCACTTGTTGCTGGGACAAAATACCCGATGCCCAAAATGATGGAAGGAAAGGTTTATTTCTTATAATTCTTGAAGGTTTCAGTCCATACTCAGTTGGCTCCAAGGCAGAGTGGCATGGTGGGGCCACAGTTCATGGCAGCTGCAAACAGCAAGGCATGAAACAGCAAGAGGGAAAGACACACACTTTCTTCCCGCCATTACATCATATCCTGGCTCCACCCCTAGGTGGGTGTAGCACTCACACCACCAATCTGAGTGCTAGACAATGAACCAATCACAAATGCTAAATTTGGTTGAATTCATAATGATGCTTGGGTGCCACTGACATAAACCATGACACTCACCATGTCCATCAGGATCCACCATGTCTAGCAGGACATGGCATCTTTCATTAAGTTTATCATTTCTGTTTTTACCTGAGAGATTATTTCCCTTAAAGCTTCCTGGAGTTGTCTTTTACTTCTGCTGATATCATTCAGAAATGTCAAGTGTGTAATTTTTAATTTAATCCATGTCTATGTCTCCTGCACTTGATCTGGATGGGTTAGAAGTTTGAGACTGCATTTTGTTCTTTTGCTTTGGGCATCTTCCTGTATTCTTCTAAATCAGACAGATGCTAAGTCCTAGTTGCTTCCTGTGCTGGTGGCCTGTCCAGCAGTGTGTCTCACTGAGAGTTTCTGATGGCTTCAGGTCTCCAGTCACAGACTCCTGGTTCCTATAGGAATCATAGATGGTTCTTGGATGTGGACAAGTCACTAGGGGTGGACTCACAGTCCCCACAGGCCCAACTCGGGGTTCCTGGTTGACTGTGTCCACAGTCACAGATTCTCAGTCCCCCTAGGCCTAACTAAGGGTTCCTGGTTGCCTGCGGGTTGCTGGATGCAGGGTCTCAGTTCCCTTGGGCCTCACTGAGGGTTCATGGATGAATGTAGGTCACTGGGCTCAGCTTTCCAGTCCATCCAGGCATCACTGAGGGTTTCCAGATGACTGTGGGTTGCTGGACACAGACTCCCAGTTCCCGTGGCCCTCAGTGATGGTTCCCGGGTATGGACAGGTTGCTGGGTGCAGACTCCCAGTCCCCATGGGCCTCAGCAGGGGTTTCTGGATGACTGCAGGTCACTGAGTGCAGACCATCAGTCCTTGAAAGCCTCAGAGATGGTTCCTGAGTGTGGGTGGGTCACTGGTTACAGACTCTCAGTCCCCGTAGGCCTAACTGTGGATTCCCAGATGACTGAGGGTCACTGAGAGTAAAGTATACATTTTTAAATGATTAAAAACAGAAAGAAGAGCAACATTGTGTGACATTTGAGAATTATATGAAATCCAAAATTTCAGTATCCATAAAGTTTTAGTGGAACACAGTGGCACACATTTGTTTATGTACCTTTGACTACAAAGTCAGAATTGAATAGCTTTGCCCTGTGGAGTTTAAAATAGTTATTCTATGGTCCTTTACTGAAAAAGTTTGCTAATCTCCTGATCTAGTTCACACTCTAAACCCAACAGTTGCATAGCAATTAGAGCATAGGTACATGTTATTCAAGTCTGATTCCCCACACAGGATGTAATATCCATGCTGCCTATATAATTTATGGGCCCTGTGCAAAAAATGAAAGTACAGAGCCTCTCATTTTAAAAGTAGAAAAGTTTTTCTAAAGGTACTAAAATATAACATTTTATCACTGTTTCTAGTGTTTCTCCCTGCATGATATTTTAAATTTCTTATTTAATTTTGTGCTCCTTTGGGCACATGCAGAATTGTGAGTGAAGACCATCTAGTGTCCAAGGGCTCTGCTTTAAGACCTAGTGTACAAGTTACACATGATCCACTGATTGCTGGGTAATCTTCCATTCTTTATCAACTGCCAGCTCTGGAGGCAGGGAAACTGAGCCAGATATCTCCCATTCCCACGAGCTAACTGCCCCAATCTACCACAGACAGCAACCCAAAAGGGAATTACAAATCTTACAATGAGATGATCTAGGTGCCTGGATGGGGTTAAGCAAAAAGCTTGCTTCTGCAGAATTGTCTGTTAAGCAAACATTGACAATGCCATCCCTGGAAAGAGAAGGTAGGAGGGGACTGGGCCACCACAAAGTTGAGACATCAGATGGCCAAGAACCTGGCCCAAAGAGGTGGAGAAGTGGCAGACAAGAATGATTTCTGGACTCCTGATGTTCAGTTATTGTCCCATCAAACTTTGCTCAAAAATACAAATTCAGAGATAATTACTACAGGTTGAGATAGCAATATTCAGTCTCAAATGCAGGTTCTTTCTGAGTGTGGGACCCTCTACTACTGCACTGGTTGTTCACACAGGAAGCTGGCCCTGTCTAGGTCACATTAGGGGATGAAGGACTGTTGCATAAACAATGTTGTTGTATGAGACAATGTGCTATGATAGGAAAGTACCTGGAAGCCCAGCTCTATCACTTCCTGATTCAAAACCATTTTTCTCACTGAAAAGTGTGCATCTCTTTAACAGTTCAAGTGTAATGTTGTAGGTCTTACAATTCTCTGGGAGCATGCTCAGGCAGCTCCGTCAGTCATGGATTCTTATTGGCAACAACTTTATTCACTTTTGGTTTCATTTCCTAGTTCTAGGATACTTAAAGAGGTTTCAGGATGGTCATTAAGTAAATAGAAATACCAAAAGAGGATGCTCTGAGATCCAAGAGATGAAAGCAGTTAAGTCAAATGGAGGGGGGTGCTGTAGACAGTTTTCTAAGAAGAACCTGATGCTATCTCTTGTACAGTAAATGACATTTCTGTAAGCTGAAGGAATAGGGGCCTTTGGAATCCCAGCAGAGGGTTCTGCATAAGCAGAGGCTTAAAGGTGGGGCAGCAAGCATGCATTGGGGAAAAGATAAATATTCTAGTAAAAATAGGGCATGGAGGAAAATGTGATGAATGGAAGAGAAATCTGCTTTTCATTTTTGAGACAACTGGAAGCCCCTGAAGGAGAGACACATCCTGCTAACATATGCTATAAAGAAACCTGTTTATAGAGTAGAAATGGAGTGGTGCAGCCTATTCTTATTGAAGAGGCAAGACCAAGACAGAACTAATGATTGTAAGGGAGCTTTCATGGTCCTGTCCTGTGTTTGGAGTTCCATAGCCCTATTACAACAACCACATGTGAGTAGCAATGTAAGT
>PVJX010045428.1:0-12720 GCA_004027295.1 Dolichotis patagonum | reverse complement strand
TTCACTTTTGTTGAGGCAGTTTTGGCAGCTTTCAATAGCATGTTTGATTTCCTGTATATCTCTTTGAATCTGCTTTATGTATTCTGTTTGTTTCTTATTGTGTTCATTTAGGGATTCTATCTGTTTGCTTTGTTCCTCTAATTTTTTAGCTGTGTCTTCACTAGATGCTTTCACTATTTCTTTCACTATTTTTATCAATTCTTCTTTTACCTGTGCAAGTATTTCGGCTTTGAATTTCTCCATAGCTTTCCCTAGTTGCATCTTTATTTCATTTGATATCATTTCAGACATTTCAGGTTTATGGCTTCTTTTTTCTTCTATGTACATGGCTTCTAAGCTTTCTTAGGGTGGGCTGGAGCTTTGAGCCTACCTTTTGGTCTTTCCTTTTGTCATTTTTTTATATTCCCTTGGTTTAAGTGGTGATCCAAAGCTTCCTCGGGATGTGTGGTGAATTACCTCTTGCACCCTCAGTTCCTGGAGCAGCGGTGGCTCCCCCACAGGCTCTTGACTCCCTGAATTGAAAGATTGAAGCTGCGCCTCATAAACTGGGGCCCATGGAACTTCGGGCCAGAGTCCTGTGACCTAGGAATTGATTATGATCTCAACCACTGGGAGTGCTGGTTTTAAGCTCTCCCCAGGCTAGCCTACACTGGGCCGTCAGTCCACCATTTCAGCCTCTGCCTCCCAAACTGAGAGAAGGCCATGGGTCATTGTGCACTAAGACTGTGGAGCTTTTGGGACTTGGTCCAGTGTACCCAGTAGGTAGCCCAGTCTCAATTGCCTAGAGCACAGGTCGCCAGCTCTCCACGAGCCCGCCTTGGGGTGGCAGGACTCACCTCGCAGGGTCCTAACTCTCCTCTGTGGGCTCTTGGCTCCCTAAATTGTAAGGTGGATGCTGTGCGTGGTAGACTGGAGCCTGTGGAACCTCAGGCCAGGCCACCGTCCTTTGTCCCAGGAGTTGGGTATGATCTACCAGGTCGTCAGTTCCCAGCTTGGCCTCTGCCTCCTGAACTGAGAGAAGGCCACTGGGCGTGTTGCACTAAGGCTGTGGAGCTTCCAGTACTTTGTCTATTGTACCCAGTAGCTAGCCCAAGCTCTTTATATCCTCTTGATCTAGCTTTGGTAATTCATATGTTTCCAGGAATCTGTCCATTACTTCTATGTTTTCCATAGTATGAGAATATAGATTTTGAAGGTAGATATTGAATATGTAAATTACTTTAGAATCTGTAGTAACTTCATTTTTTTCATTTAATGCATGAATTGGAGTTTTTTTCTTTCCTCTTTTTGATAAGATTGGCTAGCAGTTTATCAGTTTTGTTTATTCTTTCAAAGAGCCAACTCTTTGATTCATTAATTCTTTGTATTATTTTCTTGGTCTTGGTTGCATTTATTTATGCTCTAATAGTTATAACTTTCTCCCTTCTTTGGATTTTGGGCTTGACTTTCTCTTTTTTTTCCTAGAAACTTGAGTTATGGCATTAACTTTTTTATTTGTGTTTGTTCTATTTTCCTGATCTGAGAATTCACTGCTATAAATTTCCCTCTGAGGACTGCTTCCATTGTTCCCATAAGTTCTGGTAAGTTGCATTTGCATTTTAGTTAGATTATAGATATGGTATAATTTATTCTTTAATTTGTTCTGTGACCCACTGGTTGTTTAGGAGAGTGTTATTTAATTTCCATGTGTTTATGGAGTATTTGTGGTTACTTTTGACATTAATTTTCATTTTATTGCGCTATGGTCAGATAATATAAATGGAATAATTTTATTTCTCTTGTATTTACTTAAACATGTTCTGTGGGTTAGTATATGGTCTATTTTAGAGAAAATCACATTTACAGCCGAGAAGAAGTATACTGTGATGTTGGATGGAGCACTCCATAAACATCTACTAAGTCCAACTGTTCACAAGTTTGTTCTAGTTCTGTTATTTCTCACTTGGCTTTTTTGTCTTGTGATTAATCTCTTTTTGATAATGAAGTTTTGAGGGTCCCTTTATTATTGTGTTAGTTCTTGTTTCATTTTTTATGTCTATTAGTATTTGTCTTATATATTTGTGTGCTCCCATATGTTGTGTACACATATTTATGATTATTATCTTCTCTTGAAATGTTCCCCTGACAAGTGTGTACTGACTTATTTATCTCTTTTGATATTTCTTGGTTTGATGTTCACATTATCTGCAAATAAAGTAGCTAGCACTGCTTGGATTCATGTCACATGGAGTATTGCTTTTCATCTTTTGACTTTCAGTCTATGAATTTCCTTTTGAGTTAAACATGTTTTTTGTATATGTTAAATTTAGTTTCTTAATCCATTTTTACAGTCTGTATTTTTTCCCACTGGTGAATTGATGCCATTTACATTGATGGTTACAGCTGATATATATTGAATTATCTTTGCCATATTATCTTCCTGTTGTTCATTCCCTACTTTTTCTCTCTGTTTACATGCTTGCTATGGTTTCTTTCTGTTGTTTTTGAAGTTGTGGTCATCTTTATCTCTTTCTAGAGTATTTTTCAGTAGTCTTTGTAGGGTTGGTTTGGTGCTTATGAATTCCTATGATTGTGCTTTGTCATGGAAGTATCTTATTTCTCCATTGATTTTGAAAGATTGTTTTACAAGGTACAAACAGATGGGAGTTGTTTTCTTTTAGAGCTTCAAATACTTCAAGTTTTTCTTGACTTGATGATTTGCATTGAGAAGTCGGTCGTGATTGTGATGGATTTATAGATAATTTGTTTCTTTTGTCTAACAGCTTTTAGCATTGTGTTCTTGTGCTGAATTCTGGGATCTTGATTATTATATGTCTGAGTATAGATTTATTTTGGTTATGGCTAATGGAAACTATATGCCTCACTTATATGTATGTTATATCATTTTCCCATGCTTGGGAAGTTCTCTGCTGTTACTTCTCCAAATAGTCTTTTTATGTCATTTGTGTTGACGCTTACTTTTGTTTTAACACCTTTAACCTTTAAATATTTTTATGTGTGTCATCATGCAGCCAATGAATTGTTTTTTTCTGATTTGTTGTTATTTTTAAGAGATCATCCTTTTCATGATTGCTAGCTGTAATATTGCCTTCAAAGTCTGAGAGTCTATCTTCAGTTTATTTTAAGTGGTTTTACAGCTTTCAGTGAAGTTTTTAAATTAACTGGATATTTATTTTAATCTGTTTCATGAATTCCAATTCTTGTTCATATTGTTCATTCAAGATTTCCTTCATTTTCTTATGCACCTCTTTTTTATCTACAACTTTTTAGATATGTTCAGCAAAACTTTTATTATGTTAGTCATTTCTTCTTTTACCCAAGATATCATGTCTGATCGGATTTCTCTTACAGCCTCATGAAATTATTTCTTTACTTCAGTTGCCCAGCAATTTCAGGTGTGCAACTTCCAATTTATGCCATGTCAGTGTCATCCAGACTTGTTCTGTTGGACTGCAGACCAGAGATTTCCATTTGCTCCTTCATCTTGACATTTTCCTCAGTTTGTCCAGACTAGCCAGTTCCAAGGCACTTCCCAAATTGATTATCCATTTGTAGTGTAGGAGAATGGATCAGACACCTGGGTTTCTCCACACCCAGGTTCCTGGGAAGGTTGTGGAACACAGGGCTGGATTTTACCCTCCCTTGGCTCACTGTGGTTCCTCTCATAGTGGAGTGTCTCTGTGTAGAGCTTTTCCACACCTGTGATTCTTCATGGGGTACTCCATGGATGGCACCTGGGCACATGCTGTGTTTTCATTAAATGTTTGGTAGATTTAACCAGTGAAGGCATCAATTGCTCAGTTTATCTTTGCTGGGAAATTTTTGATTACTATTTCACTCTTCTTATTTTTATCCATCTGGTAATAGTTTCTATTTCTTCATGATTAATGGTTTTTTCAGGGAAACAAGAAGTGATTTTCCACCTTAGAGGAGGGATATTCTTCTTCTCCTTTTCAGCATATCTACAATTGGATTTTTGTTTTAATTGTGGCCTAAAACTTATTCACTGGACCCTCTAACACAAAGCATTGTCATCCATCAGCACCTGTAAAAATTGATGCTTCTGTTGAAGGATGCACATTACCATTCATTTTTATTTTCATATAGTTTGTGGGTATTTTGTACTCACAGTGACAGATTTGGTAGCTGTAAAAGAGAAATATCTGGGCTTTCATACAAAAAGTTTGATGATGTCTGATCTATGCAATCAAGAATAATCAAAGGTAGTCATTTGGAAGACTATAGGTATTCACAGATATAAAATATCATACTGCATTACCTAGTTTTAGGACTAGAATTGATCAAATTTTTAAAATGCAAAATACTTGAAATAATATAGCAAATATATACAATATTGGACTTAATATCCCATTCTTTGCCTAAATCATTGGTTATCAATTAGGAATGATTTTACTCAACAAAGTACATGTGGTACTAATTCTATATATTTTTGATCATTATGATTTGAACCTTACTAGCCTGTAGTGCACAGTCACCAGAAATGCTGCTAAATATCTTACAATGCACAAGATTTCCCCCCACAAAAGTAAAGTATCATCCACCAAATTCTCAGTAGTGCTAACTGACTAACCCTTCCTTAAATTTACTTGTGATTATTTATTCTGATGTTTGTACACTAGACAATGGGACTGGTAACTGTCAGTATTTTACTAGAGGACCACATATAACACAACATTTACAAATGTATAAGAAAGTATAAAATAGGTTTATTATGGTCACTAACAGAGTTGGATGAGAAAACATGCAGAAGGTTTCTGCACACCACAGACTGACGTTTTCAATGTAAGGTCAGGAGTTTATCACAATATCTCATGCAAGTCCATATCAAGAGGCCAACATATCTGAGATGAATGGTTGAAGAGTCTCTGAGAGAAAGTTGGAGAGTCTATGCTGAAAGACTGAAGAGTCTATGATAGAGGCTGAAGGATCAGAGGTGGAAGCCAAAGAATGCACTGGAAGTCAGAAGATGATGAAAAAGTTGACAAGCTGAAGGCTAAAGACTGTAGCTGCTGTGAAGAACAGAAACAAATCCGTCCTTTCTCATTTTCCTTTCATACCATCCAGGTGATGAGTTGCCCTAGAGTTGGTCCTCTATACAATAAAGTATAAATTTGCTGAGCCAACTTAGTTAAACTTCTAAAACTCTCAGGTGACAGAATCAATCAACCATTACTGGAATTACACAACTGTTTCAAGAACTCTTGAATCTGATTTGGAATTAACAATAAGGACTATTATCATTACCATAGATCCCTCAACACTTGAGGGAGGATATATAGGATCCATGTAATAAATGGATTCTAGTCCAAATTCAATTTATAGTAAATATGCGGACTAAAAATATTCCTCAAAAGATCTCATTGAAATGTTTATAGTTGGTAGTTGTCATGAAACTTGAACAGGGTTTTTGGCTTATAAAACAAGTCAGATCATAATAAGGAAGACATTGTGGAAGCTTCTCAGATTCTCCTCTGCTCAATCTAAGCTAGATAGCAAATAAATTAAATAATATTACAACCACAGTGAAATAGCACAGATTACCATCTTCTTTAAAGACTAAACAGATGTAAGAAAAATGGTTACTATGATATGCCATTTATTTTACCAGCCTGTTTCTTATAAAGACCTCATATTTTCTGTTAGATGATAGTAGACTCAAGCAAACAGTAAGCATCGGTGACAGCTGTTGCACCAAAGTTTATGTCTTTGCTAGAACTGATTAACTTGACCACTAAAAGTTGTTGCATGATCATTGATTTGTTGAATTTATTTTCCATCATACAAAGAAGAATTAAAAAAAAAGTTTGCATTCACTTGTATAGATAATGGTCTATATTTTCACAGGTACTATTAACTTATTTATCTTTTTAAATGCAGTTCGAATTATTCTGAATTTTATGAATGTTCCACAGAGTATCATATGGATACACTCTATCAATGAGATTATGTTAACCAGATAAGATATAAAATAAAGGATGAGTATTGTGAAAGCATTATTAAAGTATGCAAACAACAGAAGGTGAGAGATAAACCCCATAGAGATTAAAAAAGCTCCCATTATGTATTGTAAACATGTACCAATAAAAGCTTAAAAATTTAAGTGTTAAATATCAATTTGAGGATCATAATTTGGAGAAGAAGGAAGAGGAGGAGGAGAAGCAAAACTCCAAAACATTATTAAAGATTTTATGGCTCAGTGATCTAGGACTTTTTAGGAAAATGTTTTCAAAATAAATGATAGCTTATTTCACTTATATCTCACCACTAACAAGAGAACAATGCCTGGTGGGAGTTTTAGAAGTAGCACATTCCACATTTTGAGATGCCACTTCAATATCTTATCTGATGACACAATTTCGTAGGACTCAGAACAGAAAATGCTGTTTGAAGGCCCAAGCTGCTGTGTAAGTAGCCATGTTGCTTGACATATTTGACCTAGAAAACTCCAGATTATTCAAGGTACCAGAGATGGAGATATCATATGACGTTTATTACAACTTCCAGTAAGATATTCACATTGTAGACATGTGTTTGGGAACAAAGTCATATCACCTTCAATGGAAAATTATATACCATTTGCAAATGAGTTTCTTTCATGCTATTGAGCCCCAGTGTACATGGATAACTCATTGTAGAGCATCAGATAGTCAGAACTACCCATCATAAACTGAGTTCTAAGAAATCATATGTTGTGCTCTAATGTATGATGGGCCAAGAAGAAATTTACTGTATCATGGATATATTACATCTGGGATTGATTGTGAGCAGGACCAGAAGCTGAAAGTAGGTGACATGAGTAAATGGATAAAATTCCCATGTTATCTATTCCTGTCGCATTTGAACTATTTTCTCAATCCATATTGTGGTCACATTGTTGATGACCATGGCTATGGGTTGAATGTGGTTTGAATATGTCCCTAAAAAATTCATTTCCTGGAATCCTGATTCCCCCATATGGTGGTAATGAGGTAGTGGAATGTTTCATAGATAGGTTCTAGTAAAAGGTGGTTAGATCAGTGGAGGTTCCATGCTGCCATCAGAAAGGATTAAACTAGTTCTGAAATCTCAGTAAGTTCCTGAAAGAATAAGTAGCTTTTAAAAGAGAAAGCCTGGTTCTCAAATCTGTGGTATCTCATCTTGTCCTATGATAGAATACTGCCATTGTGATGCAATCTCCACTAAAAAAAACTCTCACAAAAGTTCAAACAGATGGGGCTTTCCAATCATGAATTTTCAGCCTCCAAATCTGTGCTTAATCAACCTTTCTTTTTTTACAAAGTACCAAGGATCATATATTTTTGTAGCAACCAAATGAACTATTACCATAGTTATAGTAGTAGTGATATAATAATAGAGTTTCTCTTATAATTGGCTAATAGGTGAAAAAAAGGCTAAGCTTTGTTCATTATATGATTGCAAACCCAAAGTGAATTTCTTATGTCCTATAACCCTTTCCAAGAACACTTTGAGCCCAAACATAGATTTCAAAGGAAAGTTCCCTAGTGGATAGATCTTTGAGTATTGCATACAGCCATTCAATTTTTCTGAAAAAAATAAGTGGTCTGAGCTGAGAGCATATAAGAATTCATGGCTGAGAAAGATTGAAAAGTCAATTGTAAGAGTGTCTCAGCAAATATTACATGATATACCAAAGATAGTGTGGATATATCTCTAGAACTTGTCATCAAATGTGATGATTTTAAATTAGAAGTCTTCCAGCCATCTTAAGCCATGGAAAATTCTAATAAGGAAGTAGACATAAGGATTTGACTAGTTGACATTACCTAACCTCTGATATTGACACTTCCAACGTGGACATAAAATAAATGGAATATCCTAGTTGACAGGAATGGAGACAGGTCATGGGTGAAATGGAATAGAGTCTCACTTAGGAAAATTGATTTAGTTACTGTCCCTGCAAAAAGTTCAACCTAGGAGTTACAAAGACTGATGCTGTGTCTCTAATGTGCAATCATCCCTTGAGGATAACAGGCAGTCTCTTATTTGCAAATTGATTACATTGGACTCCTTTCTTGGACAGGTATTCATTCATGTTAATGGAAACTGACACATATCCTGGGTATTAGTGTGACTTTTTTGTTTACAGACCTTCACCATCTGAATGCTTACCTTAGCACTATCTGAATGCTTACACAGTGTGTGATCAATTGACATGTGATTCTATGTAGCATTGCTTCAGACCATGATATTCATTCACTTTACAGCAAAGTAGATATAGTGGTGGTGAGTTACTGTAAGATGTACTGATTCTATCAAATCATACTGCCCACAAATTGATGATCTGATAGAGCAATACAGAAACCTTTTGAAAGTGATTATTACACTGAACATGATATTGTATGAAATGCTATCTGACAATGTAGCATGTATCTTAAATCAGTGATGAGTATATGTTGCTGTGTACATCATATTTAGATTACATGAATCTAAGAGCTAAAGACAAAAGTATGAAGTAGCTCTGCCTATCATAAGCTCTAAAGCATTCGATTTGGAAAGTGTGTACAAATGGTCCCTGAATTATGATTTTCAACTTTATAATCATGAAAAACTACATGCATTCAGAAGAAATTATACTCCATATTTTGAATTTTGATTTTTCTCAAGCTAATATGTAGCATAATATCGTCTCGTGACACTTGAGAACAGAAGTGAGCTACAGATGAACAACTGATACTCTCCTGTGTTGCTAAGCTATGATATTAAGTGGGTTGGATGTATTAAATTCATTTTTAACTTACAGTATTTTCCTTTTATGATGAATTCATCACAATACACTGAGTCTCTGAAAATCTGGGCTTTACATATTTAGAGATCCTGACTCACACAAAGGGATTGCCTGTACTATGGGAGATGTCTCAGCACACTTCAGGGTTTTCAGGTTTCTCATTCTAAATAAATGTTCAGGAAAAGGACACAGTATTTTGGCAAGTGTAATCCTGATCACCAGTATACAGAACTTCTATTATACATCAAAAGTGGAGAAGAATATGTATCATACTCAGTCTACTTAGAATGTCTCTTGTTACTCTTGCTCATTTCTTATGGTAAGAGATCCTTCTTTATACTGTTTTTCTCACACCAGAGAAACAATGTGATATTTACACATGTGTGTCCAATTCATTTCACTCAAAAGTATGGTCTCAAGATGCATCCATTTACCTAGAAATGTCTCAAGCTTTTCCTTCTTTGTGGCTAAATAGTACTCCATTATATATATTTAAAAACATTCTCTACACCCATTTATTAGCAAATGAGCATTTCGGATATATCCAATCAAACTGTGTAGCTATCAGAAGGGAAATAGCTCAGTTGAATGAGACCTCTAGTTTTAATTTTTTGAGGAATGTGTACACTGATTTCCACAGTGATTTCACCAGTTTACACTGCCACCAACAGTGGAGAAGTGTTCATTTTTTTCTAGATAACAAATAGCATTTGTTATTCGTTGATTTCTTGGTAATAGCAATTTTTACATGGGAAATATTGCAAAGAATCAACAACTGAGAGCTCATCTTATAAAAGTTTTGCACAGGAAAATAAATCACCAAAAGAGTGAAGAAACAACCCACAAAGTGGGAAAAAATTTGCCAGCTATTTCTCAAAGGACTAATATATAGAATATACAAGGAACTTAAAAAAATTCAGATCCCCCAAATTTAAAGATTCAATCCAAAAGTGGCCATCTGAAATCAACATATATCTTCCCAGATGAAGAAGTACAAAAACCAAATAAATATATTAAAAAATGTTCAACTTCACTGGTTATTTGGGAGCTTGCAAATTAAAACAACATAGTGAATTTTACTGAATTTTCTGTATCTACATAATCCTATTATTTGTGATGACATTTTATGTCTTCTTTTTCAATTATTCTGACATTTATATCTGTCCCTAACCTAATTGCAATAGTTGAGACTTCAACTTGCAACTTGCAACAGCTTGCAATAGTTGTTGAATAGAAGTGCTAATAGCAAGCATTCTTCTGTTACTTCTGATCTCAGAAGGATAACTACAACACCTTTGAATATGATACTTGTTGTACCTGTTGGGAATAAATATACTTTGATTTCTTCCCTTCTGATTCATACCATTTTCTTCTTACCTAATTGCTCTTGTTAATGAAGAGTGCTATGATGAACATGAGCGGTTATAATGGACATCTTTAACTTGTTCCTCATGTTAGAAGAGAAGTTTTCAGTTTTTGCCATTTAAAAAGATGTTGTCAGTAGGTTTATCATAAGTGCCTTTCATCAGATTGAGATAAGGTTCTTCTATACCTGTTTTCATAATGAAAGGATATTCATTTTTGTCAAACATTTTTTTATTGAGAGATCACATGTGATGTTTTTGTCCTTGCTTCTGTTTATTTAGGAATTACATTTGTTGATTTGCATATGTTGAACTGTTTTTTCATCCTTGGAATGAAGCCTATTTGGTCAAGATGGGCCCAGGATTTAGTTCAGTGGGTTAAGTGCCTGATTGGTAAATGCCAGGTCATGAGTTCAATCCCTGGTACTAAAAAAAGAAAAGCTTGATCTTTTTGATAACTTGTTGCATTCATTTCATCAGTATCTTTTTGGGGATTTTCATATTTTTATTCATTAAAGAGATTTGTCTATAGTTATCTTTATTGGTTGGATTTTTCTGTAGCTTTGGAATTGGCATAATGGTGGCTTCTAGGAATTATTTTGAAATATATTTCTCTTTATTTTCACTAAAAATTTGAGGAGTGTTGGTTTTAAATTAGTCATGAAGAGTTTAGGGAATTCAGCAATGAATCCATCCACATATGGTCTTTGCCTCCTCAGTAAGATTTTTATTACTACTTCAATTTCATTATCCATTATTGGATTACTCAGAGGTTTAAAGTCTTCTTGCTTTAGTTTTGATAATTCATAAGTATCTATGAATCAATATCCTCTGAATCCTCAAGTTTTTTGGCATACAGGTTTGGGAAGTAATTGTTAATAATCATTTTTATCTTAGCCATATCTGAGCCGTGTTGTGATTTCATATTTTGTCATTTCTAACTGCATTGATTTGGATCTTTTCTCTCCTTTTTGTTGTTAGATTGTCTAAGAGTTTGACTATTTTTTATATTCTTTGAAGAACCAACACTTCACTTAATTAATTCATTGTTTTACTTTATGGTCTCATTTTTTTCTTTAATCATTAAAATTTCCTTCCTTATACTTGCATCAGTTTTGGATTGTTCTTGTTTTTGTAGTGTTTCAAAATGCATCATTGTGTTATTTATCTGAGCTTCCTCTTTTTTGATGTGGCCATTCATATCAATAAACTTTCCTTTCAGGACTGCCTTCAGTGTGTTGCATAAATTCTGGCACGTTGTACTAGTATTATCAATTAGTTTTAGAAACTATCTGATTTCTTCCATAACTCAATGTTTAATTAAGAGTGTATTGTTTCACTTCCATGCATTTGCATAGCATTTCTGTGATTTAGTTTGTTGTTGATTTCAAAGTTCATTGCACTATGATCTGACATAATATATGGTATAATTTCAATTTTTTCACAATTCATAAGCTTACTTTTTTGGTTAATATGTGGTCTATTTTGGAGAAAAGTCCATGTGTTGCTGAAAAAAAGTGAGTGGAGGATACCATTTTGGGACGGCGCTCTCCGCGGCCTCTGGGCCAGCTAGACCCGGCCTTCGCCCATGGGGACTGGCACTCTCCATAGCTACTGGGCAAGCTAGGGCCACCCTTTGCCTGCAGAGAACATCTCAGGACCAGTGCTCTCTGGGGCCTCTGGGTCAGCTAGGCCTGCCCTTTGCCTTCAGAGAATATCGTGAGACAGTGCTCTCCAAGGCTGCTGGCAACAGCTAGGCCCACCCTTCTCCTGCGAAGAAGATCCAGGAGACTGGTTGAGGAGGACCTGAGCTGCCCGAGGCCACATCTGCTGGACCCGCTCTTCCACCAGGAATACTGGACTACAGTGGACTACCATGCTGGCTCAATGAGAGGCTCTAGAATCCCTTACCCAAGCAGAAGACCCCATCAAGCTTCAGTCAGTGTGGTGCATTTGCCCCATAAAATAGAGGTCTGCAGTGGGTAAATAGGGGCAGAAGTGAAACTCCCTCCAAGTGTAAGAGCTTGACTAACCTGGCAAGACAGTAGGTATTCCCCTATCTCCACACAGAGAACATCAGACAGGTTGAGTAGTGTGCCAATATCACCCCGCACCAATTTAGAGGAAATTAAAAGAATGAGAGGCCTCAGATGACACAAACATTATACCCAGGGAGACCAGGTGACCTGCCACAACCTGAAGATATAAAAACAGGAGGAAATAAGAGTTGACCTACATCAATACCTCTGAGTGAGTTAGCCCAGAAAGAATATAGGACTCACCCAACATGCATAGTAGGAGGAATTCAGGAGACTGGATCTCCTCTTCATTGTAATACCAAGCAATTCGACAAACATCAACCACACAGTAGAACCCTGAAACACACACTGCAGAAAGTTGTGTATGTTGGAACAGAAAGACCATAAATTTACCCAAAAGGTGCAAATGACTAAACAAAAAGGCAAAATGCAATCCCAAACATCTAGTCCATCAGGGGCAAGTGCAGGCGATAATGAAATAGAGGACCCTAAAATTCATACACCAGAAATCTCTGAAAAGATAGCAAATGAAGTAAAGAAACAAATCCAT
>PVJX010045427.1:0-12719 GCA_004027295.1 Dolichotis patagonum | reverse complement strand
ACCAATCTTAGAAAGAGTGCTGAAGGACATCCTAGGTAGAGATAAAAATGACCACAATCACTAGAACAACAACAGAAAGAAATCACCAGGCTGGACAAGAAAGTAAACAAGGGATAAAAGTAGGAAACTAACAATAGTAACACAACATAGCAAAGTCAAACCAGTACATATCAGTGATATCCATAAATGTAAATGGGCTCAATTCCCATATCAAAAGAAACAGATTGATGGAATGGATCAAGAACAGGATCCCACAATATACTGTATATAAGAAACACATCTGACCCAAAAGGAAACTCATAGAGTAAAAAGTCAAAGGATGGAAAATAGTATTCCATGCAACAGGAACCCAGAAAAAAGCAGGGGTAACTATTCCATATGCAGACAATGTGAACTTCAATCCTAAAATGATTAAAGAGACAAAGGAGGTCACTACATACTTGTAAGTGGGAAAATTCAAGATGAAGAACTAACAATTATAAATATATATGCACCAAACACAGGAGCACCCAACTAAAAACACAGATATTAAAATAGGATATGAAAAACCAAATACACAAGAACACAATTATTACAGGTGACCTTAACAGGCCACTGTCACAAAGAGATAGATCAACTAGACAAAAAAATCAGCAAAGAAATAATAGAACTGAATCATACCTGAGAGCAATTGGACTTAGTAGATGTTTACAGAGTGTTCCACCCAACCACATCAGAATACACATTCTTTCCAGCTGCCCATGGGTCATTCTCCAAAATAGACCATATATTATCCCATAAAACATTCTTAAATAAATGCAAAGGTATTGAAATTATACCATGCATACTATCTAGCCATACCACACTGAAATTGGAAATTAATGGCAAAAGAAATTGCAAAACTGGCATAAATACATGGAAATTAAATAACAACCTTTTGAACAAACAGTGGGCTACAGATGAAATTAAAGAAGAAATAAAGCAATACCTACAATTCAATGAAAATGTGGAAACAACTTATTGTAATCTGTGGGATGCAATGAAAGCAGTCTTAAGAGGGAAATATATAGCAATACATTGTCATATCAAGAAAACAGAACGGGCACAAATAAACAATCTAATGCTTCATCTTAAGCTTCTAGAAAAAGAAGAGCAAGTTAGACCCAAAGCTCATAGAAGAGAGGAAATAGTAAAGATTAGAGCAGAAATCAATGCAATTGAAACTAAAAAAAAAATACAAAGAATTAATGAATCAAATAGCTGGTTTTTTGAAAGAATAAAGAAAATTGACAAAACTCTAACTAACCTTATCAAGAAAAAGACAGAAAAAACCCAATTCATGCAATAAGGACTGAAAAGGGGGAATTTACTACCGATCCCATGGAAATTCAAAAGATCATTAAAAACCTTCTTTGAAAAATCTCTAATCACATAGAGATGAAAACAGAGGAAATGGACAGATTTCTAGAAACATATGAACTACTAAAGCTCAACCAGGAAGATATAGTAATTTTGAATAACCCAATATCAGCTATTGATATTGAAAACATAATAAAAAAACTTAACAACAAAGAAAAGCCCAGATCCTGATGGATTCACAGCTGAATTCTACAAGAAATTTAGAGAAGACTTGATGCCAATATTCCTTAAAGTCTTCAATGAAATTGAAATGAAAGCAATCCTCCCTAATTCATTCCTGGAGGCAAGTATTACTGATACCAAAACCAGAGGAAGACTCAACCAAAAAGGAGAACTATAGGCCAGGCTCATTAATGAACATAGATGCAAAGATTCTCAATAAAATACTAGCAAATAGAATGCAGCATATCTTCAAGAAGATTATACATCATGACCAAGTGGGGTTCATTCCAGGAATGCAGGGATGTTTTAACATACACAAATCAATAAATGTAATACACCACATCAACAGAGCCAAAAACAAGAACCACATAGTCATCTCAATAGATGCAGAAAAAGCTTTTCATAAGGTCCAACACATGTTCATTATAAAACCCTTCAGAAAATTGGAATACATGGTGTCTACCTCAAACTTATAAGGGCCATCTATGACAAACCAACAGCCAATATTATACTAAATGGACAAAAACTGAAAGCTTTCACTTTAACTAGGACACTTCAACAAGACCTGAATGTCCACTATCACCACTCCTATTCAATATTGTTCTGGAAACACTAGCCAGGGCAATCAGACAAGAGAAAGAAATAAAAGGAATAAAGATAGGAAAGGAAGAAGTTAAATTATCACTATTTGCAGATGACATGATACTCTATTTAGAAGGCCCAAAAAACTCCATTAAAAGACTACTAGAAGTCATAAACAAATTCAGCATTGTAGCAGGATACAAAGTCAATGCTCAAAAATCAATAGCATTCCTGTACACAAACAAAAAATTCACCAAGAGAGAAATTATGGAAATATCACCCTTGACAATAACATCTAAAAAAATGAAATACTTAGGAATCAACTTACGTAAGAATGTAAAAGACCTATATGCTAAAAATTATACTACACTAAGAAAGGAGTTTGAAGAGGATATTAGAAAATGGAAAGATATTCCATGCTCTTGGCTAGGAAGAACCAAAATTGTGAAAATGGCCATACTCCCAAAACTGTTATACAGATTTAATGCAATCCCAATGAAAATACCATGGACATACCTCACAGATCTAGAGAAAACACTCCTGAAATTCATTTGGAACAAAAAAAAACCTAGAATAGCAAAGACAAATGTGGGCAATAAAGGCAAGGCAGGAGGCATCTCAATTCCTCACTTGAAACTGTACCACAAAGACACAGTGATAATATCAGCATGGTACTGTCGAAGAAATAGACCTGAGGATTAATGGAACAGATTAGAAGATGCAAGTATAAGTACAAAGACACTCAGCCACCTGATATTTGACAAAGGGGCTAAACATGTTCACTGTAAGAAGGATAGTCTCTTTAATAAATGGTGTTGGAAAAATTGGCTCTCCACATGCAGAAGACTGAAACTAGATCGATGACTATCACCATGCACAAAACTAAAGTCTAAATGGATCAAAGACCTAAACATTAAAACACAAACACTAAATTTCCTAGAAGATAAGTAGAAATCTTGGAGACATAGGGTTAGGCAGAGATTTCATGAACAAAATGCAAACTGCACGGGAAACACTTCAGAGAATCAACAACAGGGATTTCATATTATTGAAAAGTTTCTGTACTTCAAAAGAAATCACCATCAGAGTGAAAAGTAAACCCACAGAATGGAAAAGAATTTTAGCCAGCAGCCCCTCAGACAAAGCACTCTCATATCAAGAACATATAAGGAATTGAAAAACATCAAGCCATCCAAATTCAAAGACCCTCTCCAAAAATGGGCATCTGAGATGAACACACAGTTCTCATATGAATATAGACAAATGGCAAACAAATACATGAAACAATGTTCACCATCACTGGTCATTTGAGAAATGCAAATTAAAACAACATTGAGATATCATCTCACACCAGAAAGAATAGCTGCCATCAAGAAATCAACTGTTAACAAATGTTGGCGAGGCTATGGGGAAAAAGAAACACTGCTCTACTGTTGGTAGGAGTGTAGACTGGTGCAATCACTATGGAAATCAGTATGGAGAATTCTAAGAAGACTAGGAGTGGAAGCTCCATTCAACCCAGCTATTCCCCTCCTGGATATTTTCCCAGAAAACCTAAAAAGGTCATATCACAGTGATATATGTGTACCCGTGTTCATAGCAGCCCAATTTGTAATAGCTAAATCTTGAAAACAACCAAGATGCCCATCAACTGCAGAGTGGATGAAAAAGATGTAGTATTTTTACATAATGGAATATTACTCAGCTATTAAAAAGGATGATCTTGAGGCCTTCATAGGGAAATGGAAACAATTTGACACTATACTCATTAGTGAAATAAATAAGAATCATATTTATAAATATCACATTATGTCTCTAGTGTAAAAAGTAATAAGAACTGTAGGTGTAATGAAACCCAAAATGTGTAATTGCTACTGTAATAAAGAAGAAAAAGAAAGTGCTCTAAAGGACATAACTGCATGTATGCTTAAGTGTGTAAGATAGATGACATTATTACTGTTTTGCTAAATTGTTGAGCAGAACAGTTAACAGTCTCATTGTTTGAATGTCTACTTTGTATGCTTTAATTTTGTCACTTTAACAACTATTTCCAATGATGGCAGAATGTAACATATGAAGTAGTGATTTCTTAGTGTTTTTTTTTGTTGTTCTTTTATTTTTTGCCTTTGGAATTCTGTATCATTGCTACCCTTTTTCTGTTATGTTTGTTTGTTTTTTTTTCTCTTTACATAAAATTTAAAAAAAATTCAGTAATGTAGCTGGATACAAAGTCAACTCTCAAAAATCAATAACATTCCTATACACTAACAACAAGCTCACTGAGAGAGAAATAAGAGAAGCCATGCCCTTCACAATAGCATCCCAAAAATGAAATACTTAGGAATTAATCTAATAAAAGTAGTAAAAGATCTATTCTGGGAAAATAATAATATCCTTAAAAAGGAAATAGAAAATTAAAAAAAATACAAATATGCCAGGGTAGCATCACAACATTAAAAAAAAAGGAATTGAAGAGGACCTCAGAAAATGAAAAGACATCCCTTGGTCATGGATAGGAAGAATAAACATTGTGAAAATGGCCATTCTCCCAAAATTTTTATACAGATTCAATGCAATCCCAATCAAAATACCACTAGCACACCTCATAGATCTAGAAAAATCACTCCTAAAATTCATCTGGAACCAGAAGAGACCTAGAATAGCAAAGGCAATTCTAAGCAGCAAAGGCAAGGCAGGAGGCATCACAATCCCTGACTTGAAATTACACTACAAAGCCACAGTAATAAAATCAACATGGTACTGGAACAAAAACAGACCTGAAGATCAATGGAGCAGATTGGAAGATACAACGACAACCACAAACTTACTCAACCACCTTATCTTTGATAAAGGGCCCAAACACACTCACTGGAAGAACAACAGTCTCTTTAACAAATGGTGCTGGAAAAATTGGCTATCCATATGCCATAAACTAAAACTAGACCCATGCCTATCACCATGTACTAAACTAAAGTCAAAATGGATCAAAGATCTAAATCTTAAAATAGAAACACTAAATCTTTCAGAAGACAAATTAGATGAAAATCTTGAAGACAGAGGGTTAGTTAAAAATTCATAAATAAGAAACAAACTGCACAGGAAACACTTCCCAGAATCAGTAACTGGGATCATGTCTTATTAAAGAATTTTTACATGTCAAAAGAAATCACCAGCATAGTGAAAAGAAAACCCACAAATTGGGAAAAAACCTTGGTGAACTGTCTCTCAGACATAGGACTTCTGCCTAGAACATATAAAGAATTAAATAAATCAGAACCCCAAAATTCAAAGACCCAATCCAAAAATGGGCATCTGAGATGAATACACAGTTCTCAGATGAAGAAATACAAATGGCAAATAAATATGAAAAAGAGTTCAGCATCATTGGTCACTAGGGAAATGCAAATTAAAACCACACTGAGATTTCATCTCACTACAGAAAGAATGATCAGGATAAAGGGAACTACTAACACCAAATGCTGGAGAGGCTGTGGGGAAAAAGGAACTCTTCTGCACTGTTGGTGGGAGTGCAGACTGGTGCAACCACTGTGGAGGTCAGTCTGGAGATTCCTCAAAAAGCTGATATTGGAAGTCCCATTTAACCCAGCTATTCCACTTCTAGGCATATTCCCAGAATATAAATAAAATCTATTTTCAAAGGGTAAGCAAATGTTTCCTTGTCATTGGTAATTTAATAGTTTTAGTGAAAGATATAGCTGTTTCCAAGAGCTATTCCTTTATTTGGTGGGGTATGTTAGGCTTTTGTTACATCAAAGAATCATCAATATCACTTGCATAAATAGCAGTGCATAACTGCAGTTTGAAAGAGCAGTGGCAGGCAGTTGGTACAGTGGGGATGTCTCAAAACATTAGTGTGGGGGGAACCCCATTCTGATCAGGAAATTAAACTCTGAAGAATTCTGTCTCATTATTTAAAAATCAAATTACATTTCATGGTGAAGAATGAGTTAAAAAACAATTCCAACTGTCAATATGATTCTAATATTTGATGCCCTGTGGTTCATTTTTACTAAGTTTTCAAAATTATGTTGTTTTGCTTGGCATCAGTGTTTTCCCCTGTGCTCAGGGGCATTGAATTATGCTAGTGCATATTACACATCTTCTTGTTGGATGTACAATGATTAATAAGAACAGTATTCAATTAAGAACTCATTTATTACACTCCATTAAACTAGAAATCTGTTGACACAAGATGTGAACACAAAAATAATTTAATGATTAAAATAGTACAAGGAATTACATTTATCAAGGAATGTTAATTCATTTAACATTTGATAAAAATAATTACTTTTCTTCAATACAAAGAGTGTCTTTATATAAACTTCAACTAAGGGGTAGGTTCGAATTTTAAAAAGTGGAAAGTCAACCCCTCATTAAAGGAAGATGCACCTTAGGACCATTATTCTGCTTAGAACGACTAAGCAGAGAGAAAACCCATGAAAGTGTACGTTAGTAAGAGAGTGACACTGCTAACTCAGTTAGTGTTATTACAAACCTACTGTGTACACAATGTTAAGTGTGGAAATTCTAAGATGACCAAGACTAGTAATCAAGATAACCAAAAGCAAAACAAACAGAAAAAAAGGTATACATTTTCTCTTTGAGTATTAACGAGTTTTCTGTCTCTTTACTATTATGTAAAAAACCCTTACGTTTGTTTGACTAAATCATATCCAACATCTTTCACCCTTGTTAAAGTACCTGTCTGATGCCATTGGCATGTATGGCAGTTTTTGTTCTGTAAGTAAGTGAGGAGGGAGGTTTTTGTTGAATTTAATTGGGAGAATCCAGAGAGTAAGGATCTGATGGTGTTAATTGTGGATTCCAAAAGGATGCTGTGCCACTTTCAAGGAGTGTTTAGTGAATTGCTGGTGCCTTTTGGAAATTGTGAGACAATTTTAGCATTCCTTTTAAAAACACTACCGGAAGGGATACGAGCATCAGGAACACATTACCTAGATGTATGAGGTATTTCCATATAATAAAGCTTTATCATGCAACTCTTAGGAATTTTGATTGTTCAAATCAGGCATTCATATAAAATCAAAATTGCTGTACAGAAAACTGAATCTAGATCCAAAAAACATTTTTCATATATAACTATATTTTTGGGGGGATGGTGTTGTATATACTAGAATTTTCAGGCATGCAACTGCTGAATAAATAATCAAAGAAAGATTAAACTTTGGTCCATCACCTTACCCAGGAATTATTCATTATCTTGAAAAATCATATTGAAGAAAATGCTAATGCATATTACCAGTATCACATCTTTATCTTGAGAACTCTCTTGTGATTCTATATATAGAGATAAGTATTACATAGCTTCATTTTGTCTCTCTACTGTGGTAGTGTCCAAGGATTTTCTTACTGCAATACGTAAGATTTTATTATAAATCACTTCATTTATTTTCTGTGAAATGGGAACTTCACAGAATATACTTACAGAGGGCTGGGGATTTAGCTCAGTGGCATAAGTGCCTGCCTGGCAAATGTGAGGTCATGAGTTTGATCCCTGCTACCAACAAACAAACAAACAAACAAACAAACGAATGTACTTATAGAAACCTAAATAAGATAAATCAATCACTTGATGGTGTTCTTTTTCCTTCACATCATTTTATTTTATTATTGTTAGTTTTTTCTTTTTAATTAGCCAGTAATAATTATTCATATTTATTGAGGTGGCATGAGATGTCAATATATGTATGAAATACATTTTATCCAATAAGTGTAGTAGGTAACAGTTCCATACGTACCTTTATCCTTTCTGTATGTTTGGACCTTCATAGTTCCTCTCTTTTGGCTCTTCATAAAGCATATAGCAGATTATAATCACTATAGTCAGCCTACTATACTGCAGAACACTAGAATTTCATCATCTTATTAACTATATTTTGATACCCATTATTAAACCTACCTCCGTCTATCCTCCATTTTCCTTTGTAATCTCTAGTAATTACTCTTCTATTCTTTTCTACTTTTGATCAATTTTTTAGCTTCCACATATGAAAAAGAATATGTGGCATTTATCTTTGTGTGCTGTGCTTTCCATAAGTGTCCTTTAAAGAGCCACCTATTAATTGCTCCTCCCCAGTCAATGGGAGCCCAGTCAATAGAGGAGCCTTTGAGAGTTGATGATCTAGTGGAAAGAAATTAGGTTATTGGGAGCAAGTCCTTGAAGGGAATATTGGGATGTCAGTCCCTTCCACTTCCTCTTTTTTGCTTTCCAGTTTCCATGAAGTGAACAGCCTTCTTCCAGCACTCACTCACTCATGCCATGATATACTATGTTGCCACAGGCCCAAAGCCACAAGGCCCACTGATCAGGAAACAAAACCTCTGAAACTGTGAACCAAATAAACCTCAGTTTTAAATAAAACTTTGTTATTTTGTCACAGCCATGGGAAAAGAAAGCCAACTGACACAAGGTCTTTATCTATTATGAACACCTCAGTTGATTCCATGTGTTGAGTGTTGTGAATAGTGTTGTAAGTACAGGTATCTCCTTGATAATCTGATTTTACTTCCTTTGGATACATACTAAGTAGTGGAAAATCTGGGTCATGTAGTAGATCTCTTTGATGCTTTTTAAAAACTGTTTTTCGAGGCTCTCTATACTTTTCTGTATGACTATAATAATTTCTATAACTACCAGCAATATAAAGATTCCTTTTTTTTCCTGCACCTTCATCAGCATTTGTTACTTTTTTCTTTTCTAATACTAGTCACTCTAACTGACATCAGATATCTTATTTTGATTTTGATGCTCATTCCTCTAGTGGCTAGTGACTCATCATAGCTTTTTGATGCAGTTGACATATGGTAAATATGAAATGCATGAGGCTGATATGTAACACAGAATGCTACATTACAGTAAACTTTTTTTATAAGTAAAAAGAGTGTACTCTAAAACAACAAATATAATACATAAACCATTGACATAGTTGCTTATTGTTGCTGTAAGTATTATACACTGTACTTATTTGTATGTGGTGTAATTTTAGACAGCAGACAGGTGCAGTTGGTTTGCTTACTCTAGCTTGGCTGCTAGAAAAAAATGCCTTGAGGGTTAATCTTCCATCATCTTGTGGTATGGCATCTGCCTTTCTCCTATTCCTACCTATCTTCTTATCAAATTATCACTTAGCTACATTTTTGGTCTTTCCTCTTAGACACATAACTTGGCCAGGCTGAGAATTTTCCAAATCCTTAAATTCTGCTTCTCTTTTAATTACAAATTTCTGTTTTAGTTCTTTTCTCTTATATTTTTACTATAAGCAGTCAAAAGAGGCTGTACAGCCCCCTCAACAGTTTGTTTAGATTTTTTTTTTTACTAAACACCCTAGATTATTGCTTCAAAGTTCTGTCTTCCACCCAATATTAATTAACAGATAAGACTTGGCTAACATTTTTGACACTTTATAACAAAGTAGGCTGAGGAGAAGCCAGAAGACAAACCACTCTTTCCTGTGAGCCAGCTGACATGTGGGCTGGGAGACAAGAAGAGCAATGCTGCTCAGTGCCCAACTGCTTAAGTAGCTGGCTGATTCAGAGGAACTCAGGCTGAGATGATAGCAACAGAAGGAAAAAAAATAATGCTTGTATTGTTTGATTGACTTTGCAGGCCTAAAGATGGTAGTCTGAGCATCTATTCGGAAGATAACAATATACATTATAGCAACTATTGGGGATTTCTTTGTCTTGTTTTTAAAATTCAATATTTTGTTCTTTTTTTGTTTCATTTTGTTCTTGGGGGGCAGAAGGGAAAAGTGTGGTTAATTTTTTCCTGTGTTAATTTCTGTCTTAGTCTGTTCATGCTGATACACAGAGCATCTTAAACTGGGTAAATTATTGCAACAGAAATTTATTTCTTATCATTCTTGATGCTGAGAAACACAAGATCTGGGCAGTAACATTCAAGGTCTGGGGACGCAATACTTTCTGTGTCTTCATAAAAGGAGAGAAAGGAGAAAAAGATATGTATGGTGTTCTTCCACAGGAAAAGAGGTAAAAGGACAAAAATATAAAAGCTTACTTGAAATTTTGTAATGATACTAATCCATCCATGAAGGGAGAACCTCCACTACTCAATCACTTCTCTGAAAGCTTCACCTTTAATACCACTGCATTGTTGAATTATGTTTCAATATTATTTTTGGATAGAACACAAGCACTCAAACCACAGCAACACTGCTATCAATTTTTCTTTTGTATATTGGGAGAAATTGATATTTTAAGCAGAATTTTGCTTCTGCTTGGGGTACAATTAGTAAAGGAAGAAACCAAATACAAAGAATATAAAGTATATATAGATTTTATTGACAGAAAAGCTTACTTATTTTTATTTATTTATTTTGGTACCAGGGATTGAACTTATGACATTGCACCTGCCAGACAGGTGCTTCTGTCACTGAGCTAAATCCCTGGAAAACTTATTTATTTCTAATTACACTGTCCCAGTGGTGTTTTTTGATTTACTGTGGGTTTTTAAAAGGATTGTGGTTTATATTTTTTAATACTAATTTTTATTAGTGTACATCTATAGTACATAATGATTAGACTCATGGTGGGGAGTTAGTATATGTATATAACACATCTTAATTCTTTTTTTCATCCCTTTGTATATCCTTCTTGGTTCTTTTCCTTTAGGTAAAAGATCTATCTCCTTGTTTCCCATTATCTTTCTTTTATTTCACTCTGCAATTTATTTATAGTTTGTTTTCCAATTATAATCATTTTTAGGAAGATGCTATGAGTTAAAAGATAGAACTATGGGAAATTTATTTATCTTAGTTATTCATCTCAGGAATATGAAAAAAGAGAACCCTTGAAAAAATTTCCTTTCTCATTGTGTCATTGCATCATTACTCATTGTGTCAGTTGACTTGACTGGATTAAAAGGCTCCTGCCAAGATGATTGGGTTATGATGACACTACTCTCATCAATAAGTTAATCATGAAAAAGGTCATAGCTGAATGGGTTATTGGGAAGTGGGCCAGAATTGGGGGAAGTGGTGGGAATTAGGGGATATCTGGCCCCTTACCTCTTTCTTTCTGGCTCTTCTGTTTTCTGCTTCTCAGACGCCATCAGTTGGGTAGTTTTTCTTCACTGTGTGCCTTGGAGTCAGTCAACCATGGACGTAAGCCTCTAAAATCATGAGCCAAAATACCATAAACTTCTATCTCTTTAAGTCACAGTTACCAGCTATTTTGTTCTAGTAGTGGAAAGCCAACTTACATAACCATGCCGAAACCATTAGTAATTTCATAGGTGACCAAAAAGTCTATGAAATCATAAGATTTTAGAATTTTATAGTAAAACATATGCTAGATGTTCTAGCCTTGGAACTAACTAAAAGTGAGCATTATACATAGCTCAGAAAAAAGACTTTTATGCTTTCTTTTTATTCAGGGTCATTGACTCACTCATAGCTGAACCATGAAAGGCAAAAGCTCTTCGTAAAACTCTGCTGTCATTTTTCTTTGCTATAAAACATCAAATATGTGATTCTTGCTTGAACTATAACTTCCATGGGAAATTTAGTATCACTTGGGAAATTTTTGTTCACTTTACTTTTTCCTTACCTTTTCTATAAGTGCAGTTACACTTTGGAAAATATTTTGAGGTTTTTTTTCTCCCATTTGTCTACTTGGTATTATTGCATTAAACTCAGAAGTGGTTCAGCTATGAAAAATGGAAAATAGTTTAAAAATAGGACCAGAGTGCTTTTGCCTTTTATCTTTGTCTTTTTTCTTTTTTTCTTTTCTTTTTTAATAATTGACATGGATCAATTGTCTGCTACTCAAAAAATTAAGTGGTATTGTACTCTACCATACCCTTGGTTTGCTGCTTGCTTACTTTTGTATTTTCCACTTGGTCTGAATTGGTGATTTAGCCAGAAAAGTATTATTAACCACAAGTATTTATTGTAAAGTTACATTAAAGATTCTATAATTTAAATGAGAATTTAAAGAGAAAGCAAGTCTGTAATACAGTTTTCATTAATTTTGTAAGACTTGCTGTACTTCAGCATGTAGTAAACAAAAAATGATAACTATTTCTATTCTGAAACAAGAATGGAGGTCTCATGTAAGATGTAAATTGTGAAAGGTGGACCCTTGAGTAGAACTGAGCTGGTAAAGTTGTCTAAGGGGAACTCTATCCGGTACTATTCTGGGATTATTTCTCAGTCTTTCTGTTTCTGTCTCTGTCTCTATCTCTGTCTCTCTTTCCTTTTTCCTCCCTCTTGCTGCTTCTACTAAAGCTTTTTTTTTTGTTATGTTTCTTCTCCTTGACATCCTGCATGTCCTCATTCCTTCTTCATAACTGGAACTGAACAGTTTCATATGCTCTACTTTATCTCATAGGCTCTAGTTGCACATTGTTTTACTTTCAATCCTACTGCTAACATCCAATCCTCACAGTGTCACCAAGTTCCAAGATGGAAATATGATGAACTCAGGTAAGGTTTCAGAATAAACCAGCTTTGGGTCACTGAGCAACTAGAAAGATTGTCTCACTTGATCAGAATATACCCATTTTCCAACTAGTT
>PVJX010045426.1:0-12852 GCA_004027295.1 Dolichotis patagonum | reverse complement strand
TGTAAACATCTACTAATTCCAATTGCTCACAGTTAAGATTCAATTATTTTTTGCTGACTTTTTGTCTAGTTGATCTATCTCTTTGTGACAATGGGCTGTTGAGGGCCCCTGTAATAATTTTGTTCTTGTGTATTTGGTTTTTCATGTCCTTTAGTATCTGTCTTACAGGTTGGGTGCTGCTATGTTTGGTGCATATATATTTATAATTGTTAGTTCTTCCTCTTCAATTTTTCTACATACCACTATGTAGTGACCTTCTTTGTCTCCTTTAATCATTTTAGGTTTGAAGGTCACACTATCTGAAAATAGAATAGTTACCCCTGCTTTTTTTATGTTCCTGTTGCATGGAATACTGTTTTCCATCCTTTGACTTTTAATCTATGAGTTTCTTTTTGAGCCAGATGTGTTTCTTGTATACAGCATATTGTGAGATCCTGTTTCTTGATCCATTCTGCTAACCTGTTTCTTTTGATAGGTGAATTGAGCCCATTTACATTTATGGATATCACTGATATGTATTGGGTTGACTTTGCCATGTTGTGTTACTATTGTTAGTTTCCTACTTTTCTCCCTTGTTTAATTTGTTGTCCAGCCTGGTGATTTTTGTTGTTGTTGTTCTGGAGATTGTGGTCATTTTTATCTCTATCTAGGATGTCCTTCAGCACTCTTTCTAAGGTTGGTTTGGTGGACATGAATTTCTTCAGTTGTTCTTTGTCATGGAAGTATCTTGTTTCTCCATTAAATTTGACAGACAGTTTTGCTGGGTATATCAGTCTGGGTTGAAAGTTGTTTCCTTTTAGGGCTTGAAATACTTCACTCCAAGCTTGTCTTAACCTGAAGGTTTGTGATGAGAAGTCTGCCAGGATTCTAGTAGGCTTTCCTTGATAGGTGAGTTGTGTCTTTTTGCTAACAGCTTTTATTATTCTGTTTTTATGCTGTATGTCTGAGATCTTAATTATTATATGTCTGGGAGTAGATTTATGTTGGTTATCACTGTTTGGCATTCTATATGCCTCACTTATTTGTATATCATAATTTTCCCATGTTTGGGAAATTTTCTGCCATTACTTCAGTGAACAGCTTAGTTATATCCTTTGCATAGTCTCCTGCATCCTGACTGATACCTATTAATCTAACATTGTTTCTCCTGGCATTATCTTGAAGCTGCTGGATTGTCATTTCATGCTGCTTTGTTGTTTTTATAAGTTGTACCCTGTCATCATTGCTATCTGCGGTCCTGTCCTCAAGGTCTGAAATTCTATCCTTAGCTTCAATTAAATGGCTTTGCAGGCTTTCAATACAATATTTTGGTTTTTTGCATATCTCTTTGAATTTGTTTCATGGATTCTGCTTGTTTTCTGCATTGTTCATTCAAAGTTTCAATCAATTTCCCATGCTTCTGTATTTTTTATCTATTTCTTCTCTAGCTATGTTGAGCAACTCATTTACTAAGATTGTTACTTTTGTCTTTGCATAAGACATTATTTCTAATTTGAGTTCCTCTATAGCTTCATGGATTTGTTTCTGTACTTCATTTGCTATCTTTTCAGAGATTTCTGATGTATGACTTATAAGGTCCTCTATTTCATTATCACCTGCACTTGCTCCTGATGGACTAGATGTTCATGATTGCATTTTGCCTTTTCGTTTAGGCATTTTCACCATTTGGGTAAATATCTGGTCTTTCTATCCCAACAGTCACAACTTTCTGTAGTGTGTGTTTTAGGGTGATGTTTGTCATATTGCTGGGTACCACAATGAAGAGGAGATCCAGTTTCCTGAATTCCTCCTACAGGGCCTGTTGTGTGAGTCCTATATTCTCTCTGGGCTAACTAGCCTAGAAGTATTGATGTAGGGAAACTCTTAGTTCTGGATGTTTTATATCTTCAGGTTGTTGCTGGTCACCAGATCTCCCTGGCTATAGTATTTGTGTAAGCTGAGGCCCTACTGTGTCACTGGGGGTCTCATAATTTCTTTTAATTTTCTCTAAGTTGGAGGGGGGTTATTGGTCCACTCCTCAACCTGTCTGATGTTCTCTCTGTGGGGGAGGTTGTTACCCACTCTCTTGCCATGTTTGCCAAGGTCTTACATTTGGTGGGAGTTTCACTTCGCTCCTGTTTACCCACTGCAGACCTCTATTTTAGGGTCAAAATTACCACACTGACTGAAGCCTACTGAGGTCTTATGTTTGGGTGAGGGGTTCCTGAGTCTCTCATCTAGCCAGCACGATAGTCCAATGTAGTCCAAAGTTCTGATGTTCCCCGTTGAAGGGTGCAGCCAGCAGTGGCGGTCCCAGGCAGCTCAGGCCTGTGGCTGGCTTCCTCGATGTTCCTGGTGGGAGGGTTGGCCCAGCATCAGCAGTCCCAGGCAGCTCATCCTGTGACGTGCTTACTCACTGTTCCTGGTGGAAGGGGGGGCCCAGCAGCCGAGGTCTCAGGCAGCTGAGGCCTTCAGCAGGCTTCTGCAATGTTACCAGTAGGAGGGGGGCTCCAGCCGCGGTCCCAGGCCAAAGGCTTTGTTTTCATCTTTTTCCTTCTATTCCTTTTTCTTTTCCCTTCCTTCCTTGCCTTCTCCCTTGTTCCCTCTCCCATTTGAATATTCTGTTTCTGTCTCTCACTATCTAGTATACAGTCTATATTCACACCAATAGTGGAGAAGGGATCCTTTTACCCCACATGTCCATTAATGTTCCTTTTATATATCTGGGTATGGTGGTATTTGGTACATATATATTTATGATTGTTATCTCTTCCTCTTGGATTGTTCTCTTAAGAAGTATGTAGTGACTATCTTTGTTTCTGTCGATGAATCTTGGCTTGAAATTCATCTGTAAATAGAAAAGCTGCTCCTGCTTTTATCGTGGGTTCCCGTAGTATAGTAGTTTCTTTTTCTATTTTTTTGAATTTCAATCTGCATGACTTTTGAGTTAAATGTGTTTTTTCTATTCAGTCTACCTTTGGTTCTCATTTCTTTTTTTTTTTAATTTGAATTAAAGAGAAAAAAAGCAATACAGAAAAAAGGGTAGAAATAATACAGAATTTCAAAAAAAATAAAGAAATCAATAGTTGATAAATTACATATTGTCTTCTTAGAAATAGTTGTTCATGTTACAAAATTAAGGCATACAAAGTGAACAAACAGTGAGGCTGCAAGCAATTCTGTTCAACAATACAACAAAAACCTAGTAATATGATTATCAATCCCACACACTTAAACATACATGCAGTTATATCCTTTACAGCATTTTCTTTTCCTCTTTTTGCTTTTTAAGTACATTATCTGTTTATTTATATTATGTTTCAGCTTTCTCAGTACCTTATTGATCTGTTTTGTTGTTGTTACTGCCTTTTTAATCACCTTATATAATTCTGTTGTTTTGTTTTTGAGTTTCTTGTCATTCATGTCACATGGATCAGCTTTGGTGGAGTTGGAAGTTTTTGGAGGTATTTTGTTACTTTATTTTCTCATGTTCTCTTGTTTTATTTTTATTTAATTTTTATTAACTTGGAGGTAGTAATATACAACAAAACAGGATGGAATAAAGCCAATTGACACAGTGCGGTGAAATTGGCACAGAACATCACAGCAGGTCACCAGGATAACAGTAATAGGCAAAATTGTATATCTCGTTGTCTTCACAATAGTTGTTCTTCTACTAGGTACAGCAAAATCAAAAGAAATACACAACATTATAGAAGACATCAACACAGAGTATTGAATACAACAACATCGTTAATCAGGACAAAGCAAAATGATGATAAAAATATCTGCCTTCAGAGATACTAGAAGGAAACTCCCCCCACTTGCTGTACCAAATATGGTCACCTCCTAAGAGATACCCAGATCCCTGGATCCCAATTGTTAATGGGGGGGGGGTATGTTTGATTCTAAGTCTGCTCCCCAGTAGGCAGCAGGCTGGTTGCTGGTTGGCTCAGCGCCCTAAGTTCCAACATGGCGTGGATCTCAGGAAACGCTCTTGCTTCTTATGTCCCTGCCCTGGGGTGGCCACAGCTTGCCAGACCACAGTCACTTACCAGGGTGGCAGGCTGGTTGCTGGTTGGCTCAGCTCCTAAGTTCCAACATGGCGTGGGTCTCAGGAAACCCTCTTGTTTCTTATTTCCCCGCCCTGGGGTGGCCACAGCTTGCCAGACCACAGTCACTTACCAGGGTGGCAGGCTGGTTGCTGGTTGGCTCAGCGCCCTAAGTTCCAACATGGCGCAGATCTCAGGAAACACTGTTGCTTCTTATTTTCCTGCCATGGAGTGGCCGCGGCTTGCCAGACCACAATCACTTACCAGGGCAGCGGTTCTCATTTCTTGATCCATTTTGCCAATCTGTTTATTTTTATTGGTGAACTATAACCATTTACATTGATGGTTATAACTAATATGTATTGCTTTATCCTTGTTATATAATTTTCCTCTTGTTGGTTCCCTTTCTTTTCTCTCTTTAATTCCTTGCCTTGCCTGGTGAATTTATTTTATTGGCTTTCATGGAATTATAATATTTGTGATCTCTTTCTAGTATATCCATCAGAAATTTGGGAATGCTGGTTTGTTTGTCATGAATATATTTAGGTGTTCTTTGTCATGGAAGTATTTTGTTTATCCATCGATTTTGCAGTATAGTTTTATGGGGTGTCTCAATATGGGTTTGAGGTTGTTTTCTTTTTGGAATTGAAATTCTTACCTCCAAGGTTTTCTTGACTTAAGTATCTGTGCTGAGAAATTTACTATGATTCTGATTGGGTTTCCTTTATAGATAACTTGTTCTTTTCCTCTAACAACTTTTAATGGTCTGTTCTTATGATCAGTTTCTGGAATTTTGAATATTATATGCTTTGGTGAAGATTTTTCTTTTATATTGGCTAATTATAGTTCTACATGTATGTATATGTCATATCCTTTTTCCATGCTTGGAAATTTTTCTGCCCTTAATTCTGTAAACAGGTTTTTATGTAAGTTTCACTAACTCCTATTTTTATTTGACTCTGGTCTATCTTATTCTTCTTGAACCATATATCAGCTGTAGGATTTAGCTTTTGTGGTCCCTTGCTTTTTTAAAGAAATTTTTAAAATTATTATTAACCACAAACATGTCTTCTAGATCTGTTATTATGTCCTCACATTGATTCATTCTACTGCACTCTCTTTCAATAGAATTTTCGAACTCTTGATATCTGTTTGATTCTGTTTCATGGATTTCACTTCTTCCCTATGTTGGACATTCATCATTTCTACAATATCTCTAGTCTCTATTTTTTTAAATCTGTTTCTACTCTAGTTTTACTAATCACATCCTTCATTATGGTCATCATCTCTTTAATTATCTGATAAATTATTTCTAATTTGATTTGTTTCTGTGGCCTCATTTATCTGCTTTGTTACTTTTACTGTAACTATTTCAGAGAAATCAAGTGTGTGGCTTTCAAATTTTTCCACCACTCTGCCCTTGGATTTGCCTTGGATAAGCTGGAAGTCTGGGGTTGCATTTTGCTTCCACGTCTTCTCAATTTCTGTTTTTTTAGTTTAGTTTCTGTATTGATTCTTGTAAATTGCTTATGGTCGGTAGCCTTATTTTCAGTATCAGGAATTCCTATGGAAATATCTGTTTTTCAACCATGTTTTCTAGGGATAGCTGGCTTTCAGCTTTTGAGTCTGTTTCAAGACACTACCTCTTCCATTTATTAGGGTGAGAAGTTCCTGCCTATTTGGCCTAGTGCCTGATTCTTTTGTACTAGCCTATAGTATTATTTATGATCCTCAGGCAATCTCAATCTTGGCATACAAGAAAGAACAGCTGATTACAATAACTATATCACGTTGGCTAAAGTAGTACAATCAGAGATAATAATGCATCAAGCACAGCCTAGAAAATGATAAACCATGATAAATATTAATTTGCAAACTTTAACCAATTGAACAAGATTTTTAGTTGTATAACAAAATCTAAAACAAACCAGAAAGTTTTATTCAGTATATATCTCTTCAGTACAGTGATTTTGTCCTTGAGGAGAAAATTTAGAAGGGGTAAGACAAAAGTAGAGAAATGAAAGAAGAAAAAGAGATTACAAGCAAGACTGGAGGACAAAGGAGGTTTACACAATCTTTGGGAAACATGAAAAATAAAGCAAGTAAAGAAAGGAAAAAAACAAATAAGAGAAAAAATAACAACTCTAAAAACAATGTTCACACTCATATAAGAGCAATAACAGACAAGAAAAAAAGAAGAAAGGAAGAAAAGAAAACTAAAATGTCTACTTAAGGGCATTTCTGCTTTCACTAGTAGACAATGGGAACATACAGAGCCCAGATCCATATTGGTGTATCTCAGAAAGCCTGCAGTAGAATTGTGGTAGGGTGGTGGATAATACCATCAAGCCTGCATTTTCAACTCCACTGAAGTTCAGGCTGACCCTGGTTTCTGGCTGTGAAGCTGCAATCCGTTCAGCCTGCAACACTCCAAGTGACTCTTGCAGGTTTCAATTAAGCTCCCTGACCCTGAGTGTCTCCTATGGCTATGCCTCACCCTGATACTGGGAGCCTTTAGATGGAGCCAACCTATGGCTACTCTGAATCCCAGCTTCAGCTGACCCCCTTCCAAACTGGCAGTCTCCATTTTGACTGGCCAATTGCAGCCTCCTGAGGATGTCTGAATTGGCTTATGCTGGTAAGAAATCAAAATTTTATCCATTGTTTAAAAACAAGAATATTATTTTTCCCAATAATAGGAACACATATCTGCTTGTATAATAACTGTAGGAAATTTCTTCTTTCCAATAATGTGAATACATACATGCTTTAGTTGCAGAAAAAGAAAGTAAGTCATTGGAGGAGTGAGAAGAATAAAGTGACATTGACTTTATGGATTCAAATTATTTCCAATACTAGGTTTTATTGAGTTATACCAATTATCTGATCTTCATTCAATGAGGAATTAAGATTCAAAATTATAAAGCTGTAAAAGGGACTGGAACTATATACTATGGCTTAATATTTGTGAGTTGTCTTATTCTTTGTTTCCTTTACTTTTCTCTTAGTTTTTATTTTTCCTTACTCAGGAGAGAGATAGCATATGCTATTCAAATTTGTGTGTCTAATTCATTTCACTCAGCATTATATTTTATAGATGCATCCATTTTCCTACAAATGCCTCAAATTAGTCCTTCTTTATAGCTAAGTAGTATTCCATTATACATAAATACCACATTTTCTTTATCTAACAATCTATTGATGAATATTCAGGCTGTTTTCAGAGTTTTTGCTATTATAATTTGTGCTGCTATAAACTTCAGAATATGTATATTACTATAGTATGATGCTTTAAATTATTAGGGGAAGACAATTAGAAGGGGAATCGCTAGATCATTTAGAATTTCTAATTTAGGTCCTTGAGACATCTCCATACTGATTTTCATATTGGTTGTATTAGTTTACATTCTCACCAAAAATGTAAGAGAGGTCTATTTTCATCATAGCCACAGCAGAATTTGTTACTTTCTGATTTTCTGATGGTTGTCATCCTTTCTTTAGTAAGAGTAAATCTTACTGTTGTTTTAATTTGCGTCTTTATATTGACCAGAGATGTTGAACATTTTTTCACATATTTGTTGGACATTTGTACTTCTTCCTCTGTGAAGTATCTGCTCATTTTACTTGCCTATTTCTTTACTGGGTTTTTAAGTGGTCACATCATTTTTGAGTTCTTTACATATTCTAGTTATTAGTCCTCTGTCTAGGAGTAACTGGAAATTTTTTTCCTATTCTTTAGGTTGTATCTTCACTCTACTAAATGGGTTCTTTTGCTGTACAGAAGCTTTTTAGTATGATATAATCCCATTTAATGAATCTTGCTGCTATTTCTTATAAGTCAAAGTTCCGTTTTGAAAATCTTGTCTTACACCTATGTATTCAAGTGTTTTACCTATCTTATCTTCCAATATGTTTCATGTTTCTGTTTTAATGTTTAGATCTTTGATCCATCTTGATTTTAATTTAATGCATGGCGAGAGATAATGGCCCACTTTCAATTTTCTTCACACAGATAACCAATTTTCCCAGCCTGACTTGTTGAATAGGCTATTATCTCACCAAAATATGCATTTGGCCCTTTTGTCAAGGATCAAAATAGATGAATGTGTCTGGGATGTTTCTGAATCCTCTGTTCCATTTATATATGTATCTGGTTTTGTTCCAATAATGTGCTGTTTGTATCACTATTGCTTTGCAGTCTAACTTAAATTCTGCTATTATAAGACCTCTTGCTTTGCTTTTATTGCCCAAAATTACTTTTATTATTCTGGGTCTCTTCTGGTTCCAAATGAATTCTAGGATTGTCTTCCCTACTTCTGTAAAGTATGCATTTGATATTTGATTGGTACTGCATTGACTGTGAACAGTTTGGGGGGTATGGCCATTTTGACAATATTGGTTCCGCCTAAGCAGCAGCAAATGCTGTCTTCCCATTTTCTGATTCCTTTTCAGTATCTTTTGTCAAAGGACTGTTTCTTTGTAGAGGTCCTTAACTTCACTGGTTATGATTATTCCTAGGAATTTCATTTTTCTGCATGCCACTGTTAATGGTTTTGTTTTCACAGTTTTCTTCTCATTGAGTTCATTATTGGTGTACATAGGTGCTAATGTTTGTATGTTGAATTTATATCTTGCTTCTCTGCTGAAGTTGATTATGAATTCTGGGTATTTTGGTAGAATTCTTTGAGTCTTCCACATACAGTATCATGTCATTGGCAAATAATGATAATTGGAATTCTTCCATATCCCTTTTTTTTCTTTCACTTGCCAGAATGCTCTGGCTAATTCTTCTAAAACTATGTTGAATAGACGTGATAATAATTGGCATCTTTTCTTGTTCATAATCATAGGATAAGTGACTTTAGTTTATAATCATTTAATATGATGCTGAATGTTGGTTTGTCATAAAATTTTTATCCCATTCAGATAAGGTCTTTATATGCCTGTTTTCTTCAGGGATTTTTCATAAAGTGTTGTTGGATTTTGCCAACATCCTTTTCTGTATCTATTGCTATGATCATGTGAGTTTTTACCTTGCTTCTGTTTATGTGATGTACTGCATCTTGCCTTATATATGTTGAACCATCCTTGTAAGTCTGAAATCAAACCTACTAGGCCAGGATGGATGATCTTTTTGATGATGCTCAGCATCCTATTTGCTAGTATATTCCTGAGGATTTTGAATGTATGTTCATTAAGGAGATTGGCCTATAATTTTATTTTTTAGTTGTATCTTACCCATTTTAGAATCAGTGACACTGGTTTCCACAAAAGAATTTGGGAGTACTCCATTACTTTAAATTTCTTTGATGAGCTTGAGGAGTATTGATGTTATTATATCTTTAAAGGTTTTATAGAATTCAGACATAAGGACTTGTTCAGTTCATTGATATTTTTGTACTATTTTTGTCTTAATTTCACTGATTTTAGCTCTTATCTTTGTAGTTTCTCCACTACCTTTCAGTTTGGCACTGAATTGTTGCTTCTCAAATACCTTAAGATTTCTCATAAGATTATTTATTTGAGCTTTCTCTGTTTTCCTAGTGTAAACATTGACTGCAAAGAATTTCCCTCTTAGAAATGCTTTCATAGTATCCCACAGGTTTCAGTGAGTTGTACAGTCATTGTAATTAACTTCCAGTTTTTAAAATTTATTTCTTGACCCAATGATTGTTAAGGAATGTATTATTAGTTTTCTAGGAGCTTCTGTCATTTATATGACTTCTTCTGTCATAGGTTTCTATTTTAATTGCACAGTGGTCTGAGAGTATGCATAGGGTAACTTCAATTCAATTATATTTACTTATGCAGGTTTTGTGAATAGGTATGTGATATATTTTAGACAGAGTACTATGTGCTGCAGAAAATAATATATACTCTATTGGAGAGGACTGGAATACTCTGTAGATATCTATTAAGTCTATATGTTCAAGGTTGGAGCTCAGCTCTGATATTTCTTTTTTTAAACTTTTTTATTTTTATTTTTAGCGGTGGTACGGGGGATCGAACTCACGACCTCATGCGAGCCAAGGCAGGCACTTATACCACTGAGCTAAATCCCAGGCTCATCTGATATTTATTTATTCATTTTTTTGTTTAGTTTATCTATCTCTTTCCAAAAGTGGGATGTTAAAATCACCTACAATGAATGCAATGTGTTTATTTAATCTTTTAAGTTCTGTAGTTTTTGTTTTATGAAGACAGCTGCTCCTGTATTCAGTGCATAAATATCTATCAATATTATCTTCTCTTGTTACATTGTTCCCTTAACTAGTAATTAATGACATTATTTGTCTATTCTAATCAGTTTGAGATTAAAATTGCTACTCCTGATTGTTTTGGGTACGTGAAATATTGTTTTCTGCCCTTTAATTTGTAATCTATGAATATCTCTTTGAATTAAATTATTTTCTCAAATGGAGCAGACTTTTAGATTCTGCTTTTTTAGTCCATTCTGCCAATCTGGGTCTTTTAATTGGAGTATCCAGGTCTTTAACATTGAGACAGATTACAGTGACATGTTGATTATTTACTATAGTTTCTTTCATTTTCTCTTTCGGTGACTCATTTATTTTTTCCCGGAATTTTTTTAAATTTTTTGGTGTTGTTTACCCATTAACTACTTGGAGTTTTTGTTTCTTCTGTTTTTTTCAGCTGCGTTGCTTTCATTGCTTCTGTCGAGAATATTCTCAAGTATTTTCTGGAGTTCTGGTTTAACACTCATATTTCTTTTGAGATTGCCTTTTCATGTAAGCACCTTATTTCTCTATCTATTTTGAAGGATGACTTTGCTAAATAAGTTAATCAGAGTTGGACACTATTTGTTCTTGTGGCTTCAAATACTTAAATGTAAGCTCGTCTGGCCTTTATGATTTGTGTTGAGAAGTCTGCTGTAATTCTAATTGGTTTTTTATTATTTTGAAGTTATATTATTCTCTGACTACTTTTAAACTTCAGCTCTTTGCTGAATATGTGGTAATTTAATGAGAATATGCCTTGACAATTTTTTTCATCATATTTGTTTGGTTTTCTGTAAGTGTAGCTTAATTACATTTTGAACTCTTTTGATATATGGGAAATTTTCTTCTATGATTGCTATAAACATATTGGTAAATCATTTTGTGTTATCATCTAGCTTTCCTTAATTCCCATTAGTCCTAGGTTGGTCTTCTTTTTGTCATTTAGTAGTTGGTGGATATTGTTCTCTTGTTCTCCTACTTTTGTGGTTTCATTGGGTACCTGACATAATTCACTATTTTGTCCTCAGTTTTGGTCACTATCTTCACACTGGTCATTTCTGAAATTTGTGGATTCTACACCTTTTTAAAATTTCTTTTTGATTGATTCTATATTTTTGTTGAATCAGTTATCCAAGTTTTGAACAGTTTTGGTTATCTCATCCAGTTTTTCACTTATTTTTCTAGAATTTACCATGGGCATATTGAGGGACATACTGTGAACTTTGATTTATTTCCTTCTTGAACTAATATAGTTTCTTCATCCCTTCTATAAATTTTTCATAGCATTCTGCTAGCTGATATTTACTTTCCTTTCCTTTTTGGTCCCTTGCTCTGCTTCAGGAGACTCAGGAGACCTGGGGGTGGGAATTCTATTGCTGTGTATCCCTGTGCTCCTATGTGTATGCATATCCATGTATTGTGTGTGTTCATTTTTAACTATACCCTCTCCCTCACTCCTTCTTGGAAGTCTAACAGAATGTGGAGAACTTGAAGTTTGTATGATGATCTTGAGTAAGATAATTTGTCCCCATGAAGTCTTTTCAGCTTTGTATGTCCAGTAAATTTACTTGGCCTTTCTGTTATTTACCCTAAGCTATTTATTCTCTGCCCCTATGTTTTCAGACAGAATTATTTCTGGGTATAACAGCATCAACTTTTCAGAAATGTCCTCTATGGTTAGCTAACTATTGACCTTCGAGTCTGTCCCAGAATCCTACCACCTTCTTTTGATAGGAAGGAAAGTTTGCAGTCTGTTGTAGTTCTTTGGTAATGGGCTATAGTAATGTTTATGACTCCCAGGCAATTTGGATATTTGTATACATAGGACATCAATTGCTCACAATAACTATGTCCCCTTACTAAAGAATTACAATCAACTATAACAAGATTATCAAGCACAAACTGGATAATGACAAACTCTAATAACTAACACTGTCACATCTTTAACTATGGGATCATGATCTATAGTTAAAGAACAAACTCTAAGACTAACCAGGTATTTATATGCAGTAAATATCTACTCAATAGAGCAATTTTACCTCCTTTCCAACTTTACCTCCTTATAACACTATTAAGTTATAGTAAATTATAATTAACTACTTACAGATTCATAAGTATAAATGGTGTGGGTCTGGAAGCATGAAGGAACAAGAAATAGGTTATGAAAAATTAAACAATGGAAGATGAGAGGAAGGTAGTAAGATTGATGTATAAGGGTCTATTATTGGAATAAAGGAAAATTATTAGTAATAGATAACAATAACAGAAAAAATCAAATAAGATAAGGATAAATAATAAGAAGTGGAAATTGAACCAGAGGAAAAGAAAATAAGAAGAAATACTCAGCAAGTTGAAAGAGATAACGAGAAAAGAAGAGAGAAAAAATGGAGAACTTGTTCAAACAAAACAATGTTGTATTTTAAAAAGGAAGAAAAAAAGAATGATGTAACTCCAAAGCCACAAATAGTAAATAATAATAATTAATAATAATAACAATAGAGGAGAAAAATTGGGTTAAATGAAGGGACAAGAAGGGGAAAAAGAAGAAAAAAATGAAAAATATTTCTATATATTTCCTGAGG
>PVJX010045425.1:0-12719 GCA_004027295.1 Dolichotis patagonum | reverse complement strand
TGTGACCCTGTAGCTGCAGGCCCTTTTGTAATGGGGGAATGTTAAATGAAAATTTTGGGGGTCTATTATTTTGGACTAGGCTCCAGTACTAAACCCTACAGACTAAACAGTCAAAGTGTCACTTATGCTAAAGTTCTACATATCCACACTGAAACTAACTTGTTACCTAACCTTCAAAAAAATCAAGAGAAAGAGATAATAGAAAAATTTCTCTAACAAGACAGCATCCTTGACTGAAGTTCCTGCTGCTTTAATCCTAACCAAAGAGGGGCTGAGGGTGTAGCTCAGTGGTGGAGGAAGCAGCTCAGCATTCCTGAGGCCCTAGGTCCAATCTCCAACACCACAGGAGAGAAAGAAAGTAACCTGATTTTAACCAGTTATTTTTCTATTGTTCTGTTTCCCTGTTCTTGCCTTGCAAGGAAAACAACTCTGAAATGCTTTTTGTTTGTTTCTGCCTTTTTCAGCCTTTGTCTGTTTATGAAACCAATCTCCTCTGCTCATCCCATGAGAATACTTATTCTATTTTATGGAGTGAAATCTTGCTGGATTCTAGGATCACAAATAGAGTCAATTAAGATCTTTAAACTAAATTTATTTTCATTTTGTGCTTTTGATACTTCTTATACTTGGCTCTCTTACCAACTGCTCTTAGACGTTTGAATGCAAGAAAATAAGTAAATGCAGTCATTATTAGGTCAGCAGCTCTTGAGCTGTGGCTCTCAGTGACAAGAGTGAGGCCAACAGCGGCAGCTATCAGCCCTGGGCTCCCTGAAGGAAACTGTGGTTCAGGCTAGGAACCCAAATCACAGAATTAACGTTGCAACCAGGATGGGGGCAAAGAGGGAACACCCGGAAGTGGAGATAATGGAGGAACCACTTTTGTGTAATTTTGCTGGTTTTCAAACAGAACGCTCTCCAGTCCGCCTCCAGCACCTCAAATAGCTCATCGGCATTTTTGTCAAGATGGCAAAAATCCCTCCTCCATCACCTCCCCTGCAGGTCGTGTGGCAGTCTGTACCTGATAGAGATGCAGGGACACAATGATCCTAGAGCCCAGGATATCATCGTAGTCATAGTCTTGTTCTGCCTTCTAAAACTGGTTCATCATGGCAGGTCATCTAACCTCACTGATTCAGTGTCTATCCCCATAAATTGTAGTACTTTTGTAGTAGCCAAAGAATCTCATGCAGCTAGCAAAATAATGTATGCTAGATTATAAAAATGCTGTACAGTTGAGACAGTTCAGGATTTTAAGGCTGGGCATGCTGGCATACATCTATAATTCTTACACTCAGGAGGCTGAGGCAGGAGGATCACTGCAAGTTCAAGGCCAGCCTGGGCTACACAGTGAGTTCAAAGCCAGCCTGACCTGTAAAGAGAAACTTTGTCTCAGAAAAAAAAGAAAGAAAGAAAGAAAGAAGAAGAAAGAAAGAAGAAAGAAAGAAAGAAAGAAAGAAAGAAAGAAAGAAAGAAAGAAACTACCAGTATGTGATTACTTGTTAAGCCAATCTAAACAATGGAAGCAGATAGCAGATCAGTTTGCCCAAGGGGTTTGAATGAAGGTCATCTCTCGACTGAAATGGTTCAGGTCAGAAAGTTACAAATAAACATGCTCAGAAGATACCTATCAATAGCCAGGTACCATGACATACACTACTCAGAGGCTAAGGCCGGAGATTACTTGAGCTCAGGAATTCTAAGATGACCTAGGCAATATAGTAAGGCCCTGTCCCTTAAAAAACAAACAAACAAACAAACAAACAAACCCTATACCTGTATTGTGATCTAACGGTTTTCTGAGTAACCCACAGTCTTAATTCCTGTGAAAAATGCTCTCAGGATAACAATTCTAAGCAAGAACCCAGCCCAAGATCTGAGACCAGTGGGCTCAGTGCACCCTTCACTGTCCTTGGGGCAGTGGTCGCACAGCCCAACAGCCTGGAGAGCACAGGAGTCAGCGGCTGGCCAGGTGTGCTGGCCTTGGAGGCAACAAGAAGATGTGCAGGTGATTCATGCAAAAGCAGCTGAGAAAACAACCAGGCTCAAGTGACAAAGACTAGGAAATCAAGTGAGAAAGGAGGGCTGAGAGGAAGAAAAGGGAGGGACTGTGTGCTTTTAGGGTTTCATACAACCTTAGTGGGGTTTGGGCTTCTCTGCTCCCCTGGTTTGTATCTGCAGACATTGGAGGTGGTCTTAATGACCTCAAAGTCCTTTCAGTCTGGGGTGCGAAGATGCTGTGGAAATCTAAACTGCATAGACAGCTGCTCTCTGCTTTACCTAGGCAAGCTCAGAAACCTAGGAGACTCTGCCAGCCACACAAATACTAGCTGGGGGGGGTGTCCTGGTGCTGCAGGAGGGGCTGCTCCCTGAGGGAGAGTGGGAAGACCCTGTGTGGGCTGCCAGAGTGTCCTATTGAACAACTCAATGACCTTTCACAGACATGGTCTCACATCTGCCTTCCCACTCCGTAGAGAAGTTGGTATTTTAAATGGTTCTCGCCACATGACCACAAGGGAGAGAAACAAGAGCCTACTGTGGGAATGGAAATGCATCTTGAGGGACACTGCAGGACAAGAGATAGGAAAGAAGCAGCCTAGTTCTAAGATTCTGAGCAAGTTCACAGAAAAGTTCCCCCCGCAGTGATCCATCCTTTCTCTGTCACATTCTCTGCCACCCAGCAGGAAGTCGCATTTCTTTGAGTTCTCCCCAGTCACCTGAGTTACCTGTGGCAACACAGAGAAGACATTCATTTGTTTGGCTGTATTTTTCCATTGCCTTCTCTTTCCAGGCAGGTACTTCTGGTGAGGCTGTTTGTTTTTCCTTCCCTTAGGAATTCTTTCAGGTCAGGAAGCAGATGCTGCTTGACAGTAATAGGTCTTCCTGTCTTCAGTGACAGCCCCCGCTCACTGAGGAGATGATGCAGATACTCAGCGGGAGAAAGGGTGAGGAGGGAAAATGGCCTTGGAGGAGAAGGACAAAGAGAGCAGTGCTCAGAGATCAGAATGGTAGCAAAGACAGAAGATAGCTCTGACTGGGAACAGAGCCCACGCCAGGACCCAGTAACAGCCGCATCTTAGAATGAGATATTTGGCATTGGGCTTCTGGTCTCACCAAAACTTCCTGGACTCAGAAACAACCCTCACCAGGTTGGAAGGAGTCTGAGGCAGCAGACACCATTTTAGTGTAAACCTTCCGCTGGTGATTAGATGGTAAACCCCACACTTTTCATAGTCTTTGGGGGAGATGTTGAGCCTCCCCAGATTAATAATTTGCCCACTGGGCAGGACTTAAAGCACAGAAGCAGATTAGCTTTACTTTAGAAAAAAGAAAAACAGAAATACAAACAAAAATAGAGAAATACAGGCTTGGCAACTCAGTGAGGCTGTGGAGTAAGACTCCCCTTGACATGTATAAAAATGCAAGTGACCCTACTATCTTGGCCACTCCAAGCTGTGAGGATACTTGTCACATCTCCTTAATTCCCAAATCTTACTAGCTCTAAGCTCCTACCTGCTAATGTAGGAAATCTGGACTCATATTCGGATTAGGATTTTTCAAGTATTAGGAAACACACACTCAAACAGACCAGGTTAACTGTGTTGTCTCATAAGTAGAAAGCCTAGGAGCAGCAGGTTCCAGGCAACGTATTGACACAGGGGAATGAAACTCCTGATCTTGTATGTCCGCGAGTTCATGTTCTCTAAAATTGAAGAATGAATTTTAGGAACAACGAAGATTAAGAGCAGAATATATTCACTGAGAGACAGAAATCTTCTGTCTGAAGAAAGACAGAAAGGATCCTGAGCAGGTTGCCCAGGACTCTGTCTTTTCCAGGGACTTTGACAGAGTAAAAGCATGGGTTCAAGGTGCTGGGGGGGGGGGGCACACAACTGGGAACTCACAAGGCAGATGGGCATAAAGGTAGGACATGTGTATAGTTAGCCAATAAGATTCATAGTTCAGGTACAATTGAGTACCTTAGGGACAAATGGGAAAGCAAGCCAGGTAGGAAGTGGGCATTCTTGGAGCTGTGACCTTTCCCCTAGGGAGATGGGATAGTGACTCCAGGGTGAAAGGGAACTAATTAGAATATCAGTCTTTAGGACATAATGCATTTGTTTGATCCTTTGTCTTGAGGCCTGGCCCACAGTGGGAGGTGTCCATCTCCCCTACAGTTGTAAGGTATCTGCACTGGTTCCTTTGAGGACCCAGACCTGTCTCACTGCCTATAATATTGCTAACTAACTCAGCTGCCTGCAACAGTATGAGTGACTCAAGGTGCCTTCAAAGACCGGGTTAACTTTTTGGGGTTCAGGAAATAGTGCACCAAGTGCAGTGCTTTCATGTGCCGGGGGTAGGGAAGTAGGGTTGGTACCAAGAGCCCCCTGACCCCCATACCCCGCAACACACTCCTGATTCTCTCACTTGAAGACACAGGGAAGAGCTTTCTCTGGTTTCCCTTTTCTGATTTTCAAAAGAAGTGCAATTGCTAGGTGTGGTACCACATGCCTATAATCCCAGCACTCAGGAGGCTGAGGCAGGAGTATCACTGTGAGTTTGAGACTAGTCTGGGTTACGAGGTGAGCTCAAGGCCAGCCTGAACTGCATAGTGAGACCCTGTCTCAAATAGACCAAAAAAAAAAGTGTAATTGTCTTAAACTTACCTCGTGAAATAACCAGAAATATTAACTGCTTGAGAAGAAACTTTAAACGTCACCAAGACACAGATATTTCATCTATTCATTATCATCATCATCATCATCATCTTTTTTTTGCAGTACTGGAGACTGAGTCCAGATATATCCTACAACTGAGCTATATCTAGCCCTTGTTATCTTTTATATATTTAGGTTTACTTACTTACCTATGTATTTATATTTTATTGGTATATGTTTACAATACATAATAATTACAACTATCTTGGAGAATTGATACATACACAGATCACTCTTTTCATTTTTTAGTTTGAGACAGGGTCTCACCAAGTTGCGCAGACTGTCCTTGAACTTGTCATCTCCTGGCTTAGCTTCCCCAGCAGCCAGAATCCCAGGCATCCCCACCGCACATCTATTCTGCGAGCATCTCTGACAGATGATGAGTGAGGGGAGACTTCCTCTGCACAAGATAGCCTTGTTCACAGTGTGGCTCTACCCCTCTCTTCTCGACCCACTCGACCTGCAGAAAATCCTTTACCAGCCATTGTCTGGTCTCTGGTCCCATCCAACCCCTCATGGCCCCTCTCCCATAGAGACGGTGTGGCAGCTTCTGAACCTCACAGAGCTCAGGTAGTCACCGTCTGTGATCGCTCCCATGGATGTTAAAATGTGTGCATGCGTTTTCTCCTGTTAGTCTGCCTGTCAGTTAGTCCAGGGAACCTTCAGGGGGTGAAAGGGAAGCTTTCCCTCCACCACTTCACCTTCGTCTCTCAAGATGTCCGCTTTGACCTCTCCCTGACTTGATTTGTTGGTACCAAGATGTCTCCACTAGACCTTGAGAGGAAGAAAAGGTCTTTCTTCCAGTGACTGCTTCTTAGAAACACGGAAGGAAGAATCTGCAGAATCTCTGTCAGGTCTCACAGGCCAGAATTGGAATCTGCCCACCCCTGGAATCCCCGCAAAGCGCCGTCACCATAATCAATCTGAAGGGAGACTAAAGAGTCAGCCACAAAGAGCACACGATACTTTCTACTTTCACGTTCCCAAGACAGCCTTGCCACCGTGAGGCCGCACAGACACCTTCTTTCCCCATGACCAAGTTTGAGTCTTCTTTTGTGCTGAATTCTTTCTCAGGGACCCTGGCAACCCCTTTTTATAGACTGAAATGTACCAATTCATACTTTACAAATGTGGATGCAGCTCGAGATCTTTTCGCCAGGACCATAGCTCAGCGGTTCTGTGTATGTCCAAACCCATTCTGTGTTACTTCCTCCAGTTTAAGAATGCATAATTAGAACAGATAAACTCAGCAGCTGGCCGGGTCCCCACACTGGTCCGTTGACCTGTGGAGTGAGGGCTATGGTCTTAGTGTATTTTTTGTTGCTGTAACTGAATACCACAGACTGCCTAATTTATAAGAAAAAGCAGTTTATTCCACTTATGGTTCCAAAGGGGAGGAAGTCAAGATTTGCCAGCCGCACCTGCGAGGCCCTTCTTGTTGATGGACACTGTACAGAGTCTCAGAGTGGTACAGGGCATCATGTGGTGACAGCGAGTGAGCATCCTTGCTAGAATCTTTCCTTTTTTCCTGTCTCCCCTTCCCCCTCCCCCACTTCTCCTTTCCTTCTTTCTCCTTTTCCTCCTCCTCTTTTCCTCCTCCTCTTTTCCTCCTCCTCCTTCTTCCTCCCCCTCCTTTTCTGTTTCCCCTTCCTCCTTCTTCCTCCTCTCCTTTTTTGTGGCACTGGGAATCAAAGCCTGGCCTTACACATGCCACATAAGTGCTCTACCCTGGAGCTACATCACCAGCCTTCTCCTCCTCTTTTTTTAAAGCCAGACCCATTGGATTCAGTCCTTTCCTTTATTGTCTCTCTCTCTCCTTCAGACACATTTTCTGATAATTTTCTACCCTTTTAACCTTGCAAAGGCTTCAACTTGATTTCAACAAGATTTTTGGTGGGGACATGCCAACCATAGTATGGTTTGTTTCCCAAGATGTCGAAGGCTTAGTCTTCAGAGTGGCAGTGGTGAAGTGGAGGGACCATAAGGTGGGGCCCCTGGGAGGTCACCAGGTCTTGCTGGGGGCACTGTCCTCAGAAGCAAACAAGGTAGTTCCAGTGAACCTGGCATTCGTTCTCACAAGAGCATTGCTGCAAAAGAGCAAGCCTGCCTTCAGTGAGCCTGTGTGGCTTCCTGCCTGGTGGTGTGGTCACTCCCTCCTGCACATGCTCCTGTCTTTGTGGCACAATCCACCCATGAGGTCTTTACCAGGGCCAACCTGATGTGCATGCCATACCCTGTGCCTCCAGAACTGTGACCTAAATGAACCTCTTTTCTTTATGAACTTCTCCAGTCTCAGTTATTTCATTCTAGCAACAACAAACAATGAATACAGTGATTACTATGTGGAGAAAGTCTAAGTAGTAGCCACTAAAGCTGCCCCTACTTAGGCAAACAGCACAGTGAAAGCCATATTGAATTCCTGGAGGGTTGCACAGATTTGTGCCACTGTTAAGGATTTGAAAAAGACAGACCACAGCCATTTTCTTTGAGGAGGGGGTAGGGATTGGAGGTATGGTGCAGGGGCAAGGAATTGCCCAGGATAAAGAAAATTCTCCATTTGATTCCCAGAACCAAAAAAAGAAAGAAGAAAAAAAGGAAGGACTTGAGGAATGCAGCAGTGGCCATAGCTACCACATTTCCATTCCGCACACCTACTTGGCTCATGCAGGAGACAGACGGACCTGGGAGAATGACAGTAGATTATCACAAGCTTAACCAGGGGGTACTTCCAATGGCAGCTGCTGTACCAGATGTGGTTTCATTATTGATGTAGTTTCATTACAGATGTGGTTTTGTTCAGTGAAATTTCTAGGTCTGATGATGTGAAGCATGTCAAGATATCTCTCCTAAAGCAAAAGATAAGTTGTTGCATCTGGAATCAGGAAAGAGGCCCATTGCCTAGTGGGCCTCTTGGGATACCAGAGGCATCGTATCTCCATTTGGGTGTGTGGCTCTGTCCTATTTAGGAAGACTTGAAAAGTTGTTAGTTTTCAGCAGAGCTCAGAGTAAGAGCAGTCTGTGACACAGATCCATGTTGCCATACAACTTGTTCTGCCACTTGGCAGGGTGACCCAGCAGACCTAATGGTGCTTGAAGCATTGGCAGCAGATAAGGTCATGTTTGTAGCCTTTGGCGGGTCCTGCAAGTGGACATGCAGTGTAAGCCTTTAGGATTTTGGAACAAGACTTTGCCATCATCTGCAGGTAACTTCTCTCTCCCTCTCTCTCCCTCTCCCTCTGTGTGTGTATGTGTGTGTGTGCGTGCATGTGCACACGTATGTACTAGGGATTAAACCCAGGACTGACTACATTCCCAGCTCACACTGAGCTACATTCCCAGCCCCTTTTTATTTTTTATTTTGAGATAGGGTCTTGTTAAGTCACTAAGTTACCTGGGCTAGGCTCAAAGTTGGTGATCCTCCTGCCTCAGTCTCCCAGAGTTCAGAATTACAGGCACGCACCACCATGCCAGACAACTGCTCTCATTTTGAGAAACAGCTTTTGGCCTGAGACTAGCCATTGTAGACACTGAACATTTGGTCGTGGGCCACCAAGTTACCACGCAACCTTAGCTTTTTATCTCTCATTAACTTGGTGCTCTCTGACCCATGAAGCCATAAGCCTGGTATACACAGCAATTTTCCATCATCGAAGGGAAACGGTACGTACATGATTGAACCTGAACAGGTCCTGAAGGCATAAGTAAATTACATGAAGCAGTACCCAAATGACAATAGTTTCCACTCTTGCTTGTGTCTCTAATTTGCACCTATGGTCTTCAGGGAGGTCCCTATCATCAAGTGACAGAGAAGAAAAGATTTAGTCCTGGTTCACAGATGATTCTGCTCAATATGTAGGCATCATCTGAAGGTAGATAACTGTGGCACTGTAGTCCTTTTATGGGAAATCCATGAAAGATACGGGTGAAGGAAAACCCTCCTACTGGGAAGAACTTCCACAAGTATGCTTGGCTATTCACTTTGCGTGGAAAGAAAAATGTCAGGACATACAATTTTATACACACCCATGTGGTAGTCAGTTTGGCAGGATGATCAGGGAATTAGAAGAGACATGACTGAAAAATAAGTAACAAGGAAACTTGGAGGGGAGGTATATAAATATACAGTGCCTTCTCAGCTGGTTGTTGTGGCACACATGGTGGGCTACATAGTGAGTTCAAGGCCAGCCTAAACTACGTAGCAAGACCCTGTCTCAAAAAGGCAAATAAATAAACAAATAATACCTTCTGAGTAGGCAAAAGATATGAAGATATTCATTTCCATGTGACCTCAGCAGAGGAGTATCTTAATAGTTGAGTGGTTAGGATGACCACTACTGTGGATACCAGCCAGCTTTTCCCTTATCCTTATCATTGCCTAATAGGTTTTGAAAAAGTGACCATGGTAACAGGGGTGAAGATTATGCATGGGCTAGTGACGTGGACTTCCACTCATCAAGGGCAACTTAGCTATGGTCACTGCCGAGTGTTCACTGAGTTCCCAGTATGGCACGATTCTTCATCCTGAAAGGTAGTATTTTGTTCTGCCTAGACAAATGCTTACTTTGGATACAAACTTACATTCAGTGCGTCTGCCAAAAAAACCTGCCATCTTTGGATGTTCAGAATGAATAACCTACTGTCATGGTGTTCTACACAGCATTGCTTTGGATCAAGAACATACTTCACAGGAAAATACATGTGGCAAAGGACCTCTGCACATGGAATTCACCGATCTAAGTTCTGCACTGCTATAGTTCGGATCTTGAATGCCCCTCCAAGGCACACGTGTTAAAAAAACTTGATACCCAGAGTGGTGTTGTAACAGAAAATGGCCCTCCAGCTAGTATGCTTCAGTTTCATAGTTCTCCAGGTAACAGTTCTTGTAGTTCCAGTTTCTTCTTTCTCCTAGAAATGGCTGGTCATTGCAATGCATAGCCGATCACTATAATGCATATTGTAAGAACAAATCCCCATTGAAAAACCATTCTGCTTCTGTACTTCCTACTTGTTGATCTCACAAAGCCCTAGACCACCAGAGATTGGGATCTGATATTCTGGGAATGATCCCAATCAGTGCCTGTCAACCTAAAATAAATCTTCCTCCAAATCCTGGGTGTCATTTTGGTGTTTCTGCTTGCTGTTGTGTCTAGTGTGTTCACTAGCAAGATCAACCATGCTGACCTCTTTGGTCACTGGTTATGACCCCTCGCAGACAGTACATGGACCTCTCCAGGTCCCAATAGGAAGGCACCAGACCCCAAAGGGAAGAGAACACAATCTGTCTGTCTCTGTGTCTGCCTGCCTACCTACCTGCCTGATTCTGGTAAGACTCCCAGGGGCACCTCAGTTACTCTGTTTGTCAGTCCTGCTCAGCTCAAGCAGAAGGGGAGTCTGATCAACTCCGTCAAGATCACCCTCAAGGGAAGGGCGTTGAAATGTTTAACCTCTGCGTGCCTGCTGAATAAATGTGTGAGTTGCCAAGACAGCATAAGCAATGGACTGCTCCATTTGTGCACCAAGACTGGAAAGCTCTGGCCCTGGTGGCTAATCGGGCCCTGACCTGCAGCTCCATGGCAGTTGGCATATGGTATAACGCAGGTCTCACACCCTCCTTACCTAAGTCACACCTAAGTCCCTGTGAGGAGTGCAACCAGGAAGGCATTTGAATGGTCTCTCTCTGAGGGGCATCCACCCTTTGTCCGTTGCATTCAAGGGTACACAACACCCATGTAAAAAGTTAGAGCTGGAACTTAGTTAAAACCCACAGTCCCTGACCACAGGAAAAAGGGCTTTCACAGAGGTTAAAGTTAAACCAAACTGCTCCCTGCATGTCAAAGAAATAGAAAAGAGTCCCATTCTTTATGAGAATTCCATCTTGGCAACATTCTTGACTGCAGCAGTTGCTGCCAACATCTATAGCTTCACTCTCCACTTTCAAATTGTCTACTTCCAACAAATTAAACTGGTTCCAGCTAGCCATTGCCTGCATTTGACGACAGAGCAGCTCCCTCTGAACCTTCTGCTTCACAGCTAAAGCTATTCTGGTCAGAGGGCACCAAATGCACACTCAAAATGACTGTCAGCAATTCCTTCTGAGTTCCACATTTTGACTGAGGAAAAATTGGACGTCCACCCTGATGAATGAGTTGGCATGGCCTTTCCCAAAGGTCATCCCAAATAAAAACCTAATCAGTCCAGTGCTTCTCAAAGACATCAAAGAGGGGAAACAAAATGTCCATTAAATGTCAAAAGTTACTGCTGTTACCCAGAAACTTGATATTAGGATTATAGTCACTAAAAAATAAATGCCCTCTCCATTTGCAAGATACAAAGACATGAATATCCAAGTCCACCTCAACTGGAATCTGTCATTGCCCTGTTGGACCTGCATGAACAGGACACACTGAGCTCTATCAAATTGAGCACCTGAAAGCCCATGGTCATTTACAAGAGTTCAAGGAAACCTGTGACTTTCCTAGTAGACAATGAAATGGAATGTTCTGCTTCAAAAGTTTCCTCTATTAGAAAATTACCATCACCAGGGCAACTGGGACTCTTGCCCCTAGCACCTTCTGCCACACACAAACTTGCAGCCTGAGAGGACATCTCACCAAACATAAATTCCTGTCACCAAGCCAGTCAGAATCTCATGTAACCTTGTATTTTTCCCAAAAGGAAGATGACACCTACATTAGCATGAGACAGATAACCACATCCTGAAATTCTGAAAACTCTCCATCCAGAGGTATAAAACAAAGACCCACCTCCAGGCCTGATCATCAGCCATGATCGTCATTGCTGTCAGATGTCATGGAAAACATAAACAGGCATACAGCCACGCATCAGCCTGACAGACTGTTAATCCCCTTGGGCAAGATCTCCATGTCATCAGCAACACAGCCATCACCTTGCATTCTGCTGTTCCCAGTGGGGAGGTGGTGGAACCTTCAGAGGTGTGAGCGATCTAGGGGGTGGTTTTAGGAAATTGAGAAGCCCTTGAAGGGTACTGTGGGACTCTTGTCTCTTTGTCTTTCTTGTTTTGCTTCTTAGACATCAGATTTGGGAAGATTTTTCTCCACCATGTACTTCTGTCATGACATGTGCTACAGATCCAAAGCAATTAGGCCAATTTGTTATGCATTGAAATCTCCAAAACTGTAAACTTCTTCTTTGATAAGTTATCTGAGGTATTTTGGCATAGTAATGGAAAACTGCATATATATATATTTTTTTTTCAATTTCATATTGTCTTCTTAGAAATAGGTGTTCATGTTACAAAATAAAGGCATACAAAGTGAACAAACAGCAAGGCTGTAAACAGTTCTGTTCAACAATCCAATAAAAACTTGGTAATATGGTTATCAATCCCACACACTTAAACATACACGCACGCTGTTATATCCTTTAGCGCATTTTCTTTTCCTCTTTTTGCTTTTTAAGTACATTATCTGTTTAGTTATATCATGTTTTAGCTTGCTCAGTACCTTATTGATCTGTTTTGTTGTTATTTCCTTTTTAATTATCTTATATAATTCTGTTGTTTTGTTTTTGAGTTTCTCCTCATCCATGTCACATGGATCAGCTTTGATGGAGTTGGGAGTTTTTGGAGGTATTTTGTTACCTTGTTTTCTCACATTCTATTATTTTATTTTTATTTAATTTTCATTAACTTGGAGGTAGTAATATACAACAAAACAGGATGGAATAAAGCCAACTGAGATAGTATAGTGAAATTGGCACAGAACATCACAGCAGGTCACCAGGACAACAATAATAGGCACCATTGTATATCTTGTTATCTTCACAATAGTTGTTCTTCTATTAGGTACAGTAAAATCAAAAGAAATACACAACATTATAGAACATATCAAAACAGAATATTGAATAGAGCAACACCGTTAATCAGGACAAAGCAAAATGTCGATAAAAATATCTGCCTTCAGAGATAGTACTTGCTGTACCACATATGGTCACCTCCCAAGAGATACTCAGATCCCTGGATCC
>PVJX010045424.1:0-12724 GCA_004027295.1 Dolichotis patagonum | reverse complement strand
ATTTCTGATTTAATATTATCCTTCTTAGAAGTCCTACCATGCTTTTTTTGTTCTACTACCTTTGGTTCTATCTATCACATTGTGTCTTATTGGAATTTGAATATGTGTGATAGTTCAAACAAATTTTTTTCTTTTTTTATCAAAAATGAGATATTATAATACCCATTGATCATTTTCTGTTATTCAGTTCAGAAAGCCCTGGAATTCTTTCACTCTATGCATGGCTTTATACTATTGTGATATGTTTGATATTATTGTATTTGAAACTATGCTCAACTATAGCAGAGTAAGAGATATGGTGTTAGCTACTGTTGATGTCCAGTTGACTTAATGTAAAGTACTGTGTTGCCTATGTTGTCCTGTTCTGATCTGCTCTGTACTGCCCACTTTTGTTTTATTCTCTTTCAAATAAACAAAAACTCAGCAACAAAGAAAAGCCCAGGTCCTGATGGATTTAGGGCTGAATTCTATAAGAAATTTAGAGGAGATTTAATGCCAATACTCCTTAAACTCTTCACTGAAATTGAAAGAGAAGCAGTCTTCCCTAACTCATTCCTGGAGGCAAGTATCACTCCAATATCAAAAACAGAGAAACACCCAACCAAAAAGGAGAACTATAGGCCAATCTCACTAATGAACATTGATGCAAAAATTCTCAATAAAATATTGGCAAATAGAATGCAATAAATCATCAAGAATATTATACTCCAAGACCAAGTGGGATTTATTCCAGGAAGGCAGGGATGGTTCAACATATGCAAATCAATAAATATAACAAACCACATCAACAGAGCCAAAAATAAAAATCACATGATAATGCCAATAGATGCATAAAAAGCTTTCGATAAATTCCAACACCTGTTCATGATAAAAACCCTACAAAAACTCAGAATAGATGGGATGTACCTCAATCGCTTTAAGGCCATTTATGACAAACCAACAGCCAACATTATACTAAATGTACAAAAATTGAAAGCCTTCAATATAAAATCAGCCACAAGACAAAGGATGTCCACTATCAGCACTCCTGTTCAATATAGTTCTGGAAATATTAGCCAGAGCAATCAGACAAGAAAAAGAAATGAAAGCAATAAAAATAGGAAAAGAAGAAGTTAAATTATCATTATTTGCAGATGACATGATACTCTACATAGAAAACCACAAAAAATCCACTAAAAGACTACTAGAGGTAATAAATTCAGCAGCGCAACTGGATACAAAGTCAACACTCAAACATCTTTAGAACTCCTGAACCAACAAAAAACTCCCTCAGAGAGAAATTATGGAAATATTGCCTTTCACAATTGCATCTAAAAAAATGAAATAGTTAGAAATCAACCTAACTAAAAATGTAAAATATCTTTATGCTTTAGGGTCATTGCACTATCCATTGCACTACCTAGCCACCTATGCTTAAAATTATACTACTCTAAAAAAAGGGACTGAAGAGGATATTAGAAAATGGAAGAATATTCCTTGCTTTTGGTTAGGAAGAAGCAACACTGTGAAAATGGCCATACTCCCAAAACTATTATACAGATTGAATTCAACCCCAGTCAATATACCATTAACATACCTTACAAATCTAAAGAAAATATTCCTAAAATTCATCTGGAAACAGAAAACACCTAGAATAGCAAAGGCGATTCTGGGCAGCAAGATCAAGACAAGGGGCATCTCAACTCCAGACTTGAAACTATACTACAAAGCCACAGTAATAAAACCAGCATGGTACTGACAAAGAAATGGATCTGAGGATCAATGGAACAGATTAGAATTTGCAAACACTACTAAAAAGGCACTCAGCCACCTTACATTTGACAAAGGGGCTAAACATGTTCACTGGAAAAAAGATAGCTTCTTTAATAAATGTTGTTGGAAAAATTGGCTTTCTACCTGCCAAAGACTGAAAATAGACCCATGCCTATCACCATAAACTAAACTAAAGTCAAAATGGATCAAGGATCTAAATATTTAAAAAGAAACACTAAATCTATTGGAGGACAATGTAAGTAGAAATATTGGAGACATAGGGGTAGGTAGACAATTCATGAATAAAATGCAAACTGCATGGGAAATACTTCAAAGAATCAACAACTGGGATCTCATTTTACTAAAAAGTTTCTGCACTGAAAAAGAAATCACTAACAAAGTGAGATGAAAACCCACAGAATAGGAAAGAATTTTAGTCAACAATCCCTCAGACAAATGACTTATATCCAGATCATATAGAGAACTGAAAAACATCAAGCCCCCCAAATTCAAAGACTCTCTCCAAAAATGGGCATTTGAGATGAACATACAGTTCTCAGATGAAGAGATATACAAATGGCAAATAAATACATGAAGAAATGTTCACCATCACTGGCCATTGGAGAAATGCAAATTAAAACAGCATTGAGATTTCATCTCACCTCAGAAAGAATGGCTGCCATTAAGAAAACAACTGATAACAAATGTTGGTGAGGATGCGGGAAAAGGAACACTTCTTCACTGTTCCTGGAAGTGCAACCATTGTGGAAATCAGTATGGAGATTCCTCATAAAACTAGGATTGGAAGTTCCATTCAATCCAACAATTCCCCTCCTGGGTATTTTCCCATAAAAATGGAAAAGGTCATGTCACAATGATATATGTGCACCCATCTTCATTACAGCACAATTTGTGATAGCTCAACCTTGGAAACAACCAAAATGCCCATAAACCACAGAGTGGATGAAAAAGATGTGGTATTTTTATACAATGGACTGCTACTCAGGTATAGACAACGATGATCTTGATGCCCTTATAGGTGAATAGAAGCAACTTGAGAATATCCTCATAAGTGAATTAAACAAGACTCACATTAGTAAATATCACCTTCTCTCTCTAGTATAAAAATAATAGAAACTGACAGAGTAATTGGATCCAAAAAGTATAATACATATTGTAAAAGTGAAAGGGAAGGAAAGTGCTATAAAAGATATAATGGTATGTATAGTGTGTAAGGTAGATGACCATGTTACTGAATTTCTTTTGGATGATTGAACAGAAGGGTTTGCACTGTCAATGTTTGAGTGTCTAGCCACTTTTTATGCTTTGATTTTGTAACTTTAACAACTATTTTTAGGATCACAATAGGTAATGTATCAACCAGAGATTTTATGATGTTATTTTTTTTAATTCTGTATTCTTTTTTCTCTTTTTTTGTATTTTCTTTTTTAAAATTTTCTTTCTTTAAATAAAAAAATTGGGAAAATTAACATAAAATCATTGCATTAAAGGATGCAAAAAAATAAAAAATAAAACCTACCACCTTTGAATTATTCCCTTGGCAACCCATCCATTTCAGTGTTTGTATTCAGTTTACTGATGAGCTATGGAACTTTGAAGGAGTCATTGCCACATGTATGTCTATGTTGTAGAGATTCATACACAGCTGTGATGGATATCTTTTCCTCTGTGAACTTCTTCTCATGATCAGCCAATTTGGAAACTTCTCTAGTACTGCTCAAAAATGAAAAACCACAGAAATGATAATGACTCAAAGAAACACTAGACATTCAGTTAGAATAAAAATAAATATAAACAACCATATCACTAGTAAAGATAGAAATTAGCAAAAATATAAATTACAAATCTAAATATTAATGTGTTAAAGGTAACAATTATATGAGGAGACAGACACCAGCCTTTTCCCATCAGTCAGTACCATTCAGGGGCTGAGGGGAAGAGAGCAAGAAGCTACAAAGAAGCAAGCCCTTGCTGTGAATTGGTGCCATGCATGAGCCACAGGGTGATGGGGGAGAGCCAGATGCCAACCCCTTCTGGTGTACAGGCTAGGAAACAAGAAAAGCCAGCTCCTCTACCCTCTGCCATAAGCGACTGGCTGATCTGGAGAAACACAAGCTGAGCTAAAATACAATTTTAATGCTTGTAGTGTTTAGTGTTTTACTGATTTTGCAGATCTAAAGCTGGTAGTCTGATCATCTATCCAAACAATAACAATATTCAGTGTAGCATCTACGGGGTCTCCTTCTGAAGGTGGTATCCATTGTTAATTCTCTATTATCTTGTTTTGGAATCTTGTATCATTTTCATTGTTTTATTGGGTTGGTTTTTATTGTTTTGTTTTGTTTGATATTATTATGTCTGATAGCATGGGCAGTTATTTCAAAGATAATAAGTTATATTTTGATAGCAATTCTGGATTTACCATTATCTTGTTTTTAAGTCCTTTATTGCATGCATTGGGTTTTTTTAATTAGTTCTATTTTGTTCTGTTTTGTTTGATTTTTACTATGTCTGAAGGTATCTGCAGCTATTTTGAAAACAACAAGAGGCATTATGGTAACCATTGTTGATTTCCTATTGTTTTGAAGTGCTGTCACTTACATTGGTTTGTTTTGATTGGCTTTATTCTGGTTTTCTTGGCTTGATTTTATTCTCTTTAAATTAAAATTGAAAATATAAAATAAAGGTAACAATTACAAATTAGTAATAAATATAGAAATGTGTAAGAAGATGGGAAAAGATGTGTGGTTAAAAAAGAAGAGTAAGGCCAGTATTTAGGTCAGCAGCATAAGGGCCTGCCTTGCAAGTGCGTGGTCATGATTTCATCCCAGGTACAAAAGAAGAAGAAGAAGAAGAAGAAGAAGAAGAAGAAGAAGAAGAAGAAGAAGAAGAAGAAGAAGAAGAAGAAGAAGAAGAAGAGTAAGATAAGAAAGCAAAAGACAACAGAGATAAAATTCCAATGGAGAAAATGTAAATTAAATTAGATAAAGTAAAAAAAAAAAAAGGAAATTAGTACAAATTCCTACACAAGGTTTTTGGATTAGCGAACTTTTCTTCCATAACCCTTGATATTGGAATTCACTGGGAACAGGAGAAGGGCAGAAAGTCACCACTATACCCTTTGCATTATGTCTACTCCACTGGACAGGCTGCTCTGAATGAATGCGGAGCACTAACTGGCCTTCCTCCCTGGGCAGGGCATGTTATCTCTTTGGGGTTTAATTCATGCCAGGATCATTTTCTGTTGACTCTTCCTTTTGTGCACAGATTTCTGCCATGGTGACAGCTCACTCCAGAGACCTCAGGGGCATGGCAAATGGCTAAGCAGAGACATTTCTCTGAGCACTTGGGAAGTGGGTGTAGGGAATATGAAAACACAGGATGACTGCAACCATAGTTCAGGTAGTGAAGGAGAATATCCAGGAGGCTGTGGGTCATCAAGACTCCACTGCAGATGAACTTCTCTAGCCTGGTGTAACTCACTTATATAGACACTCAGATCAGCTTTTCAGCCTGCCAAATGTGTATAATGCCCTGGCCCGCAAAAGTGACTGCAAATACAGGCATAAATGAACAGGGGACACTACTGCACTATCTTTGTGTGCAAGCTCTGTGGCCTATGGTGAGTTCTCCTATGCTGCTGTTATGATATATGAGTATAAGGATCAGCCCTGTGGGCCCACACAGACACTATGCCATCAAACACTACAGCCCAGGGGGCCACTGGGCAATGGGACAGCACTGGTAGTTGCTCCGAATAAGAGTTGTGTATTCAGTTCACAACTCTGCACCTTCTCCTCCTGAATCAAGCAAAACTTCACAGATTAAACTGGTGACAGGATAGTGGGAAAGCATGCAAATCACTGAGCCTTGTGATGGATGGAGGCCTAAACAAGAATCAATTAATCCAATGGGCTCAATCTCAGTTCTGTGAGACTCAGGAACTCAGAAACTACATGAGGCAGACCTTGCACCCACCTCTCCATAGATGGTAGTGGCTGCAGGTCTCCCTGCTATCAAACTCAGGTTCCTCACTGCTTATATTTGTCTAGATGTTTGAAACCTGCACCCCCATTCTCCAAGTGACTCTTGGAGATACTAACCCTTCTGTTAGTCACCAAAGCAGAATGTCCTCGGGAACTCTAACATGTGCTTGTTCTGTGACTTGTGATCCTGAGAGAAGCTCTGTCTCTACCAATAAGCCCATGTTGAGATGGTTCCTCAGTATAAGACACAGTGATCCCTTCAAAGCATTTCTTATACAAAGCCAGCAGAAAAAGTCTCTTTCAGATGAAATCTTCATGCTAAACCCCAGTCTATGGGAACCATGGGCTTCTTCTGTGGACAGAACTTCAGCCTGCTGTGTGTTCTTGGTGCTGGTAGCTCTCTCTTGTTGTCCCTGGTGTGTGGAATCAGTCCCCTTCCCTGGAGGACTCAGGATTGGCACTGGACCAGATTTGGCATGGCTGAATACTTCCTACTTCTCTTCTCATTGTTTTCTGTTTTTCTATGCTCTTAGTGCTTTCTGACAGCTTTTTGTTTTGATTCCTGGAGATAATCCTCTTTGTCTTCATAGAATGTAAATTCCCTTACTAACTCTTTTTTGTTATTATAGTTTTATTAGTACATGTCTGCAGTGCTGAATGAACATATCTATTGTAGGGAATTTTCACAAATATATAAAATACTTTAAATTTTGCCCTTTTCCCCTCCCATCCCTCCATGCTCCCGCTGACTCTCACACTCCTATGCAACTGAAAAAGCCTTATTTGTTTTCTTTATTTGCTTTTTAAATACTTTTTCCCTTCCTTCTCTATCCCTCCACTCTTGTTCCCATCTCCAATTGAAAAAGATCTCCCTACTTCTTATTATCTACCTTTTATTTTGCTTTTAAAATGTATTTTGATTTTCTTCATATAAGAGAAAATATGTGATATTTAAACTTGTGCGTTTGATTTATTTTACTTAACATAGACTCCAGTGCATTTATTTACCTACAAATGCCTCAACCACTCTGAAATACCAGCTTACTGCAGCAAAAATGGATATTATCATTAAGAAATGAAGTAATAACAAATGTTAGTGGAGTCGTGGGCAAAGCCACTTTCAATATCAGTACAAAAATTCCTCAAAAATCTAAAAATAGAATTTCCATTGACCCAACTATTCCCCTTCTGTGAATCTTCCTGAAAGAATTAAAGTCATCATATACTCAAATTTGTAGAGAGACAATTCATAGTGTCTAAATCTTGGGAACAGCCTAGATGTCCATCAACAGGAAAATTGAGAATGAAAATATGTCATTTATACACAATGGGGTACCACTTGCTTTGTAACTCAACTCTACTCACTTTCTATGTCATATGAAGCATATTGTACTCTACTATGTTACCTGGATCTCTTCCAGGTGATTAAAGTTTCATGTGTATCCTGCAATAATATTAGAAGTTTCAGTTTTTCATGACAGATTTTGAACACTTTTTTTATTAATACTCATATTTTTAATCAATGAAATCCAATTACTTCATTCCAGAAATGTAAACTATTTTTCCTATAATTTTTATTAAATTCAAAAGATATTTCTGTCTATTCTAATGTAAATACAGAATTGTTTTCATATTGTGATGCATTGTTAATGTCACTTCCTTGCATTCTCATTTGTTCAAAAGTGTCATCCTTATTAATGTCCAAAAATAGCATTAAACACATCCATATTCTGTCTCTTTATTCTATCCATGCTAGAATATGTTCAATAAAATCTCCTCAATTTAACAAAACAGTGTATGTTAAATTTTAAAACAAGTTATAAAATGCAGTTTTCAAAGCAGTGGTAATAACTATGAATTGAAGCTGGTTAGCTGATAATTCAAGAAAAGCACACAGTGTTACACATTGAAGATACTGTGTGGCAGGTGCACAAGGAGCTATGTGTCAAAATCTAAGTGGTTCAGCATTTTTCAGTGACACCAATAAAAGCTGATTGATGTGGGGTCAGAGACATAGCTCAGTGACACACACAGTGCCTGCCTAGCAGTCATGAGGCCCTGAGTTTGTCTTCCAGTACCAAAAAAAGTGTTGACTGTTGCTACTTTGTACAATGCAAATTTATAATGATTTGCTTCAACTAATAAATTATTATTATAATTAATTTATTAATGTTTCTTTTATTAATTAACATTGTAAAGATTGATTTTGTCAACTGGCCACAATATTTTCATAAATTGCCAGTGAAGGCCAATAATGATATATATATTAGCTTAATAATATCTATGTATGTCTAATGTGATTGTAAAAATATCAAAAATGAGCCATTACATGGAAATAACATGCAACATAATATTGAATTATGAGACAAAAATGTGTTATTAGACAAACCCATACAAACACGTTCTGTCAAATTTTTTATGTCTACCGACTTTCAAATGGAATTTCCAGTACTCCCCACCAGCTTTCCTAGGGCTCCTTCACATCCTTATTCCTCAGGGTATAGATGAAGAAGTTGAAGGTAGGAGTCATCACTGCATAGAAGAAAGCCATGAACTTGGGATGGTGCCTAGAAATCAAGGTGGGGGGGCTGAAGGTACATGCTGATGGCTGGACCATAAAATAATGGCACTACAATGAGTGGGAAGAGCATGTCCCAAATGCCTTTTTCCTCCCTTTGGAAGACTTAATTTTAAGTACAGCATGTCCAATACTGGCATAGTAAGCAAGGATTAAGCACAGAGGAACAGCTAAAATAAATATGCATACAACAGACAGTGCAAGCTCATTAGCCTCCTTTCACCACAAGAAGTCTTGATCAGAACTGGAATCACACAACAAGCAATCCAGTTTTTTCACACCACACAGTGGCAACTGAAGTGTAAGTGTGGCCTCTGAGAATGCAAAAATCACCCAGGTCAACCACATGATAGATACTAGCAGGATGCAGACATGCTGATTCATGATGAGGGTATAGTGTAGAGGCCTGCAGATGGCCACATAGTAGTCAAAAGACATAGTGGCCAAGAGCAGCCCCCCATTATATGAAAGACATATAGCTGAACTATGCACTCTAAATAGGTAATGGTCTTCTTTCATTGTAGTGTCATTATTTTATGATCCAGCCATCATCATGTATCTTCAGCCCCCCCACCTTAATGGAGCTTCCCAGGTTGAAGAGCATCTCAGGGACAATACTTATGGTGTAACACATGTCCAGAAAGGAGAGGTTGGTGAAGAAGAAGTACATGGAACTGTGGAGATGGGGGTCTAAGTTGGACACCAGGATGATTGCTATATTTCCCATCATGGCCATGGGGTATGTTATCAGAAGAATGATGAAGAGAGGGAGCGCCAGCCAAGGTCAGTCAGCAAAGCCCAGTAGAATGAACTTCTTAGGGTGGCTTTCATTAATTACTGCCATTGTCATCAACTTGTTTCACCTATAATAGAGAAATGTCAAAAATTTATACAGAATTATCAGGAGTAACACAGCTTAATTATATATTGGCCATTCAATTTTAGAAGATGGATGAACTGATATTCATGAGTGGATATATCAATTTCTCACACCCAGTATGAAACCCCTTCATCTCTTCATTCCTGATTAAAAATAATTTCCTTCAAAAGCAATCTAAAGTGATACTTTTCTCACAAATACATATTTTTAATCTAAAAAGTCATTTCCATAATTCTGTAAGTTTATAGTGCATTAAAATGCAGCTTTTCCAGCCAATAGCAGGCTGGGGATAATACAGTCTTAGTCTATTGTTTTCACCACTTTAGGAAGAACTTCAAAAAGTACTTTTTCCAAAATATTATTTGTTGCATTCTCCTGTCACATTTTAAATATGAAAACTAACGTAGTGAAGGCTACACTGCAAAAGATGAATGAAATAATGAAAACCTTTGTTCATAATGTTCCTATACTTTAGTGATGACATGTACTTCAAGAAATTCACAGTCTTCTAAAAGATGCATCTATTCAGCTTGAAATTTAAAATACTACCCTAGTCAGACAATTCTGAGTTACTCTGCCAGTTACTGGTTTCATACTATCCAATTCCATCCTTTGGATTACAAAGGACTTTTACAGTTTCTCTATTTCTTTAAATCCTCAGTATCACACTGAGATAGTACAGAGAGTTGATCAGAGATACACTGTAAATATTGAGTTTTCATTATATGTATCTTAGCCAAGAAGAAATAACATAAAAATGATAATTGTTCCAAACAATTTTAATGGCACACAAGTGATAGACATTCCAAAAAAATTTTTTAATTAACTTAATTAGTGCTTAGACCCAAATCCTATGACAAAACAACTTTTAGTGTCCACATTTTAGGGCATTGTTAATCATTAATTCCTATAGACCGCTAAAACTGTCATGATTCCAAGAACCAAAATTAACTTCCTAAATGAGGTAGTAAGTATGAAGACAGTAAGTTAAGAGTTTAAACATTATAAATCAAGAATTTGTACTCTAAATATGTTTCCTCTATTAGTGTTTTCCTCTATTCTTTATTTAGCTGATATCATTCAAGATACAATTGAACTAGAGATAATGTTAGATCCCCAGTCTGAGAGACAGCACAATCATCATGGCAACAGTTCAAAGCTGTGCCCTGATAAAGCACACCTCCTTCTTCCCAGAAGCCCCTATGGCTTCTCCCTCCCAAAAGTCTGCCAAAGCTCAGGAATGTAAAGGTTTATCCAATCCCATGCACTCTCACAAAATAAATCAGCTCACACCAGCCACCAGAGCCCTACCCCATCAGAGGCTGTATCAGGCAGAACCTGCCCTTTGTCTGCAGGGAGAGCTGCCACAGCTTTCCTTGTGGTGACTCCCTCCATGCCTTCCCCGCTTATTAAACTTTTTTTATCTATTTACCTCCTCTCTTTAATATTCTGTGCTGCTCTAGATTGAGTACAAATCACTGAATCAGACAGTGTAGAAATAACTGGACTTATTTGTTGTTGTTTGTGAAAATTCTATGTTTTGGATGTGCCATGAGAGAAGCATGACCACAATTGCATTATAAAAAGGGTTATTCTTAAATGTACATCCTATAAACATTATTTTAAAAACTGCAGTCTAAGATACCTTATTTCATTTGACATTGCTACATATACATTTTACTGTTTCCACCATGAACTAATATTCAAGTATTTAAATCTTCCTACATCCTTGTGATATATTTTGAACATACGCATTCAGCAATTAACTTCTTTTTTCTCCCTTTCCTCTTGTCTGATAATAGTACCTCTTCCATTTTCATATTGATATTTTGGGTTTTTGTTTTTCCTTGATTTAGATACGATGTAATGGGGAAAATACATTTGTATTTCTAGGTCAGGCTCATTTTACTTTATGTGACAATCTACAGTTCTATTTATTTTCCTGCAGTTGACATGATTTCATTATTTTTAATGACAAAACAATACTCTATCATTCTGTATTTTCTCAAAGAGGAATTACAATAATCTTTCCAGAACCATTTCAGTTTATTTAAGTTGTATTTTTTATCTTTTTCATATTTTTCTCATTATTAATAGCAGTTTTTCAGTGACTGAAATTTACTGCACATCCTTTTATTTATGTTGACATGGCCCTAGAGAAATCAAGACAGACAAGTCTAGTCAGTATAAATTACTTCAAGTATTTTTAAGCTGTATAATTCTCCCCATAGATTTCACATCTTTTCCATGAAATTATCTTATTTCTTTAGTTTTAGCACTTAATTTCTTAAATTATGGATCTTCTACTACTAGTAATTTCCAACACTTATTTCACTACAGCGAAATCTAGTTACTCACAAATGACTTAAGTCGAGCATCGTGGCCTGACGCTTTGGGACCAGAACTTCCTGGAACTGCAGAGTGGCCCAGGCTGTTTGGATTGAAAGTCTGTGGAGACCAGCATCTCAGCGCGACTGTTTGGGACTGGTAGGCCCGCCCTTCATCTGCAGGGAACTTCCCAGAGACCTGGCATCTGGGCCAGGTCTGTTTGGGCCAATAGCCCCGCCCTTCACCCCCAGGAAATCTCCCAGACACCAGCATCATGGCCTGACTCTTTGGGACCGGAACTTCCCAGACCCCCAGAGTGGCCCGGGCTGTTTGGATTGAAAGTCTGCAGAGACTGGCATCTCGGCGCAACTGTTTGGGACTGGTAGGCCCGCCCTTCATCCACAGGGAATTTCCCAGAGACCAGCATCTGGGCCAGGTCTGTTTGGGCCTGTAGCCCCACTCTTCACCCTCAGGAAATCCAGACACCAGTATCGCGGCCTGACTCTTTGGGACCGGAAACCTCCCGGACCCGCAGAGAGGCCTTGGCTGTTTGGATTGGGAATTTTGCAGAGACTGGAATCCTGACCAGGTCTGTTTGGGACTGGGAACTTTGCAGAAGCCAGCATTTTGGCCTGACCCTTTGGGACCTGTAGGCACACCCTTCACTCCCAGGGAACCTCCTGGAGACCTGCCTATGACAAAGCACAGTGGCCTGGCCTGCCTGAGATTCCACAGGCTCCAGGGTGACCACACCCAGCATTTGCCTTACAACTTAGGGAGCCAGGAGCCCACAGAGGGGAGTTAGGACCCTGTGAGGAAGCCAAGAGCCTGTGGGGGAGCCACTGCCCCTCCAGGAACTGAGGGTCTAAGAGGAAATTCACCACACATGCAGAGAGAAAGCTTTGGAACACCGCTCAAAGTAAGGAAATATAGAAAAATGACAAAAGGAAAGACCAAAAGGCAGGCTCAAAGACCTAGCTCTCCCCAAGAAAGCTTAGAAGCTGTGTACATAGAAGAAAAAAGAAGCCATACACCTGAAATGTCTGAAATGATATCAAATGAAATAAATATGCAAATAGGGAAAGCTATGGAAAAATTCAAATCAGAAATACTTGCCCAGGTAAAAGAAGAATTGATAAAAATAGTGAAAGAAATAGTGAACGCATCTAGTGAAAACAC
>PVJX010045423.1:0-12724 GCA_004027295.1 Dolichotis patagonum | reverse complement strand
GGTTGGTTTTTATGATCAAAAAATACAAGAGTAACAGTTGGTCAATTCTGAGATTAAACTATAAAAGACCATGGCATATATGTTGGATTTTCACTTTTTTTGTATCACTGGATTTGGGGCGAAGTAAGGTCCAAATTTATGAGCAGCCCTATGAAGAGGCTCACGACGTGGCTTCTCATAACAAGGAGTCAAAGCATGCCACCACCATTTGAGTTTGAAAGCAGATCCTCCAGCTCTAGTCAAGCCTTAAAAGGACCATAGTCCCCACTGACAGTTGAATGTCATGAGAGACCCTAAAACAGAACCACCCTGCTAAGTTGCTCCTAGATTCCTAACCCTCAGAAACTGTGAGATAATAAACATTCATTATTTCTGAAAACTACATATTTGAAAATTTTGTTATGCAGTAAAAATGGAATAATATAGCACAGTAAGCTAATGTGGCACCAATGACTGAAAGGTAGTTATCTAAAGAAATGGAGGGAAAATCCTTTAGGAGAGAAGCAAAAAGATGCTAGGGTAAGGTGGAGAATCATCACCAGAAGAGACTTGACATGATGCAGGCAGAGCTGCAAGCATATCTGCTATCTCCCAAAAGTAATGTCTAATGCACAAATGCATATTTTTAACACATAAGACACTCTGACATTTTCTAACTTATTCCTAATTTTTTATTAAATTTTAAGAGTCCTTACATTGATTTCATAATCCACTAACAAATTATTACTTGTAGTTGAAAGCATTGAAATTAATCACCTTTAAAGTTCCATTTAGAGCTAAACTTTAGGAATTAGGAGATGTTGTTATAAGGGTAGCTAACATTATTGAGCATCTGCAATGCCAGAATTGTTCAAAACACTTCACACACACACACACTATCTCATGTGAAGATGATATAGTAGGTACTACTTATATGCCCACTTTACAGTTGTAAAATAGGGTAAGTGCCAAAGGCCATCAGAAAACCCAGGTAATTTGACTCCAAAACCTATTGTCAAAAGTACAGGCTTTCAACCCAGCTATTTCTCTTCTAGATATCTTCCCCAAAGTGTTAAGTGCATCCTATTACGGTGATACATACATGCTCATGTTTATAGCAGCACAATTCAAATAGCTAAATTTTGGAGGCAGCTATATATCCTTTAAAGGATGAATGGGTTAAAAATGTGATATTTATGCACAACAGAGTACTACTTTGCCATAAAAAGGATAAACATGAGTGATTTGTAGGAAAATGGCTGCATGTTTAGACCATATTGTTGAGTGAAATAAATCAGACATGCAAGCTTAAATATCACATTATTTATCTTATATGAGAAACCCAGTAAATAAGTAGTTGAATAAAATTCAGATAATAGGAAATAGGGATAAAGGTCTTTTGTAAAAATGGTGGGAACTAAGAGATAGAGAGAATGGAGAGGGGAATTGGGATGTAAAAAGGAATTAAAATGTGTTACACAATGTACCAACTCCCTATGAGGAATGTAATCATTATGCATTACAAACATGTACCAATAAATGTATTTATTTTAAAAAGAGTGCAGGCTCCTATATCAAGTTGTTTGGGTTAAAATTTTGATGTCAAAAGCTGATGAGTACATGTTTCCAATTATAATGATGCCACAAACCAGTAATTGAAAGTTATCAAATCACAGATGAGGATAATTCTAACAAAAAGTTTAGGGTCAGGGTTATGTATTTCAACACTGACTGAATTCAACAGTTCACTTAATAATAATTCACCAGGTGTTTTGCTCCACTTCAGCCACACTGGCTTCATCCTCACCTTAAACATAGTCACTCTTCATTTCAGTAAGATGGAGCTCTGGCCTCTGTCATAAAACATCTATATGTTTTAATGTTTAGTGTGCACTTTACTGTAACTAGATAGAAAACAACATTTTTATTTTATGTGTTAGTTTATTAAAGTACAATTGAAGATAATTCTCTAATGAATAAACCTACATTATGTAGAAAATATTAGGCCAGGTGTGGTGGCACATAACTGTGAACTCAGCATTCTCAGAGCCCCATACAGGAGGGCCACAAGTTCAAGCACAGCTTGGGAAACTTAGTGACTTATTGAGACCCTGTCTCAAAATAAATTTTTTTAAAAAAAGACTAGGGCTATGTCTCAGCACAACACCATGAGTTCAATCCCCACTACCAGGAAAGGAAGGGAAAGAAAGAGAGAGAGAGAGAGAGAGAGAGAGAGAGATAAAGGAGAAAAGAAGGAAGGAAAAAAAGAAAACATTAGCACTAAAATTAGAAATCATTAGTTCACATTTTCATTTCAAAAATATGGTCAATAAACATGATATAAATGACTACCAATTGCAAAAATGTGAATGCAGAACATGGATACCTGGAACTATCATCTTTTTGGCTGAATTCTTTTGAGCCAAGTTTCTATCAATTATACCTTTCATGTGATAGAAATATGGTATTTATCACAAGAATTGGAGTCTGTGTAAATGTATAACATCTTTTTAATAAAAGATTCTCAGTAATCAAAGATTCATATAACTTCAGAGTGAATTATCTACAGCTGGACACAAATGGGGATACATACCAGCAGGATGTTTCAGAATCTTCTATGTGTTACACTTATATATGGAGTCTAGAAAGAGGAAAGAAAAACAGATTTAAGTCTCACTTCAGATGGTATTGAACAATCACGAATTATAGGACGAGAGTCGCTACAACCTAGCTAACAATACTGTTAGCAGGGATAATTCACTCTCATTATATTACCTACTTTTTAGAGAAAAAGTCATTTTGAATATATTGCTAAAAAGAGAATTATAAAGGGTGCCATGACTCTCCCAAACCAAATGTCTCAGTGTCTTCAAAATTAACACTTCAAAATAAAACTTTTACTAATTATAAAAGAAACACATGCTTTAAAATTTAGTAAATGTGAAAAATGTAGAGAAAAATCAAAAAATGAGTTATGGAATCATGAGGCAATAATTACTAGTATTTGTGTGTATGACCATATCTCGAAATTGTGTGTGTGCAGATTTATTATGTACACAGACACAAATTGACATTATACTATATGTACTTGTGATGGTTAATCTTGATTGTCAATTTAATTGGCTTGAGAGATGCTTAGGGGATTAGTAAAGCACACTCCGAGTGTGCCTGGGTGCGACATGGAGACATGACCTTGGGGACTATATCTAATCCCTGAGTCTTTCTTTTCAGGTGCTCTTTCCCAGTCCTCTGCTTCTTGACCACCATGCAGTGAGCAGCTTTGTTCCATCATGCCCTTCGGCCAAAATGTTTGTGCCCAAACACACCCTGAGACCTCTGAAGTTATACACCAAACTGAACCTGTCTTCCTTTCAGTTGTGAGTATCAAGCATTTTGTTCAAGCAATGGGAAAGCTGACCAACACATTATTTTATATAAAGTCTTTTTTCTATTAATAAACATAGTATAGGGATTTTCTTATGTCAAATATATTCTACTTTGACACTAACTGGATGGCCATATAAAACTCCATTCTGTGAACACAGAATTTGTTAGTATCCAGTCAGGCAAGCAAAAACCACTAAATATATTTTTGATTCAGAAATCAGACACATGAGCTAAATATTACACAGTTTCTCTTATATGAGAAAACCAAAATACAAATAAAAAGCAAAATAAAATATAGATAACAGGAAGTAAGGAGATCATTTTCAAATGGGAAGAGGAAGATAAGATAGAGGAGAGGGGAGGGAAAGGGGATTGGAATAAAGAACTGAAGAAAAATGCAAAAAGAGGTTTTGCAAGTGGGAAGGGGAGAAAGAATTGGAAGGATCAGAGAGGGATGGGAAATACAGGGGATGAAAAAAGAATTAAGATGACATGTACATGTACAAGCTCCCCATGATAAAATGTAATCATTATGTACTGCAAGCATGTACTAATAAAAAATAAGAACAATGCTAGGTAGTTTGCCACAATGGTAGACAAAACGCAGAAAAATCAAAAAAGAGAAAGGGTGTATATTTTAGATATTGCTCTGTAGTAAACCACCCTAAAATTATTGAGAGTGTAATAACTTACTTAAAACCAGTAAGTTTATTTAGAAAACAATTCTGCAATCAGTCATTTAGGATAAGCTCACCTGTACAGTTCTCCGGCGTCTCTGTTAAGCTTCCTTGTGTATCTGTGGTTGGTTATAGTTTGACTTTGCTGATCTTGGCTGGGCTCCCTTACATATTTGAGACATCAGCTGGGATAAGAGAGCTGCCTACATTCTAATCCATACGGTTTCTCATTGTCTAGCAAGCTACTCTGGGCTTATTTTCACAGCAGTGGCAGGGCTCAAAGACAGTGAGCAGAAGTCTGTGAATTCTCGTGAGCCCTAAGCTTCTGATCATCACAATGATATTTTCAGTACATTCTATTATTCAAAGTAAAAAGGTCAGATCAGATTCAAAAAGCAGAAGAAATAGACTCCACTTTTAATGGAAAGAGACATAACATCCCAGTAAAAAAAGGGCATAGAAAGGGAGAAAAAATAATTCTGGCCAGTTTTGCAAACAATTGGTCACAGTATGAGCTACCTAGACCTCAGAAAGCTCTGGTACTCCTGGACAGTCCTGGACAGTCCTGCGTTTGATGGAAATCTGTAAACCATGCCATTACTACCCCTTTTAGAGGTGCTGTTACCACAAGTAAGAACCCAGGAGGCCAGAGCCTTACTAACACAGTTAAAATAACCACAGCTATTGTTGAGAACAAATCATTGCCTGGAGTTCAGTTGTCGATGTTCCTGCTGTTCAAGGTATTTTCCCAGAGACAGGAAAGAAGGCTTCTCTTTTTCCCCCTTTATATTACCCCCACCAGCATTTCCCACTGGCAAATCTAACAGGAAGGCAGTTGAATAGAGAATCTGCAAAATACAGTTTGTAGGTTTCTAGATCCCTGTGGTATGGATAACATTGAAAGTATATCTGAGAGCTAAGTAAAAATTTACTGTAAAATAATATCATTTTAAAAACTAATCTATTACTGCTGGATATTTAGATTGCCTCTTTTGAAACACAACATAACACAACATAAATATAGAAAGTGAAGTTATCAGTTGAGACTGCTTCCAAATAAACAATGATATTTAATTTCTAAGAAAGATACTATAAAATGAACATATCCTCCTTGAGCCCAGCAAAACATAGATAATATATAAAACAGAGCAACTCTAAATATCTTTACTCCATGAATTGTGTTCATTCTGAAGGGAAGGCCACTGGAGTGCTTTCCATATGGAGCTGAAATCACACAGTTGTCTTACTTACCATTATCTATTATATTCCCATTTGGTTGAGATCTGCAGGGATTATTCCTAAATCATAATTATAATTTTTATATTTGTAAATATAAAATATTTGACCTGCACTTCTCTGTGTTCCAACAGTCATACTATAAATATCAGATCTCAGTAGCAATTTTTCAAGAAGCACTTTTCGTGTTTAGCCTCTATTCACAACATGTAAGCAATAATTTTTCATTATAAATGTAAAATGGCATGTAAAATAATGAAATGAGGATTTTTGTGGGGGGGTAGAATTATTTCCCAATACCATCTAACTTTATTTAATTTTTCTGATGTATACTTTATTAATTTTTATGTTTATAGTCATAGATTATAATTCTGTAAATATGTAAACAATATACACGATGTATTCCATCCTGATGGAACTTCTGTTTTAATACAGTTAAATCTATCTGGTTTTTAAGCACCATATGGTAGAATTCCATAGTATGCATGTGCTAAAATTTTTCATTGTTTCTCTTCCTCTGTGCAGTGCAAACTATTTGACAACAAGGATCATTTACTTTGCTCACAGCTGTATATCCCCTGCTTAGAAAAATGTCAAGTAAACAGTAGATATCCAATAATTTTGCAGGATGAATGAATATAGGGTAAATCACTATTGATAAATGTTTACATTGTTTCTAAGTTAACCATTCTAATAATGAACCGTGCCATTAGAGATATGTTACTGGACTTTTAGGGAAAAACCCAGGCTCCAGGGATTTCAAACCACCAGGCAGAGCCACTAATCACCTATCAGTCACGGTGATCAGTACTGGTAAAGAACAGGAAAGGAACTTCAATCAGCATGAACCATGTTGGGAAGCACAGAGACTTTCAAAACCCATCTTTGATAGGCTAATGGAAACTTTGCGGCTTTATAGAAAAGGCATAAAAACACAAAAGTTGAGGGTTGGCACAGCTGCCAGAATAGGTAATCCTGGTCAAGTTCTGGTTTGTTTGACCCATATCTCAGGAGTGGTTCTGCAGGATTCTGGAAAACATCATTATTTGAGGAGGCAATTCAGTTCCCATAATGAGATGGTGCCTCTTTGCTGAGAGGGGCAGTTTGGTTCATCATGGGTAACTGTTCTCACTTAGGGGGACAACTTTATCACTGGGTGGTCTGCAGGGCTCTGCTTTTCTTGGAATTTGAGGAATTGTAGGTTTAGATCAATGACTAGAGAGCTTTGGGCATTGCTCCAAAGGGTCTGGAACTGAACATTGTAAAAGCTAGCAATTTGATGTTCCTGAAAATTCTGAACATTCCTTTAGTTATTCTTATCTTGTTGTTTTCACTATTGAAAGGAAATGAGATAGGCTAGGGAAACTCATGCATAATAAAGGAGACAGAAAAAAGCAGAAATGCCAAACTTTTGCATTCCTTTAGTTATCCACTGGGTATCTGCAGGTCCAGCCTCTAGATCTCTAATATAGATATATTTTATAAATGTATTTATTTTTGCAGAGTTAATTAATAGAGAATGAATTATTGGATAAAAGCGCAAAAACAAAATTGAAGAATTTCTACCCTTACTGAATTTCTTCTGAAACATTTGAGAATGTCCCCAGAGTGAAGGGAAGTGACACTTACATTTAGAATCCAGTCTTTCTAGCTATCAGCAAGTACTCCCATTATCAGTCTCACAAACATCATCCTGTTATTAAATGGCACTGGCCTTTTTCTTCTTTTTAGCTTGTTCTGTTTTGAAGAAGTTGTGTCTCTAAAGTTTCCAACCTATGTTCTGAGCCATTCAACTGTCATTCTGCTAAAATTAGAACAGTGCCCTTTGTCCCAACTACTTGGGGGATGGGTACTGGGAATCGAACTCAAGACGTTGCATTTGCTAGGCACACACTTATGCCACTGAGCTGTATCCCCAGCCCACCACTATTTTTTTGTTAAGCAAGCTATATTGGCTTTAAAACTTTTTGTGCTCTGGATATCTTTATGAATTGTTTTCTAATATAGCCTTCAAAAATCAACTCTTTAACCCCCAAGACTCAGAGGATGCCTGTGGAGGGAAAGTATGGGCCTGAATCTTCCATGTCTATATCAAGCTGGCATTTGAATATTCCTAACCATCTGCTCTTTACCAAGTGTATTAGTTACTTTTCTTCTTGGTCAAAATATCTGACACCCACAAGTTAAAGGATAGGTTTATTTTAGCTCACTGTCTGTAGTGATTTCAGTTCATAGTCACCTGGCTCCAAGGCAGGGTAGCATGGCAGAAGAAAAACAGCCTGTGGCAACACAGGCAGAAAGAAGCAGCAGCAGCAAGCCTTCCTTTCCCTTTTATGCCATTCAGGCTACAAAGCTATTGGTCGGTGCCACTCATAGCAAGTGTGGGGCTATTATCCACATCCATAACTACACTAAATTAATCAGTGGTTTAGTTATCACATATATTTAATCTATATTCACATACCATAGATCTAGCTCAGTCACTTATCCCACCTCGATCCACCTCAGCTACCTTTGAAAATCCCCACCTATGAGCACATGAAGCTTTGGGAGTTTAGTTTCCTCTCATTTTCTGTTGAATGCTTTGCTTGATACCTTTTGGAAACATACCCTTAGCAGCCTCAGTCCTTCAGACATTTCTAAATCTCATCCTGCCCTAAGATCTGGACCCTAAAAACACACAGATATATGCATACATATAGAACTATATATAGATGAACATATTCATAAATTTCATATATCCATGTTTTCAAATACTTCAAGGTTTTCCCCTTAATCCTAAAACATTAATATTTCAATCTTTTGAGTAGAGGACTTCCTTTGCAAAATATTCTTTTGTGATTATAAGTGTGATTATATTATGATTTAGAAAATTTAAGAAATAAAGTAAGTACAAAAAAAGAAAATCACATACAATCTCAAATCTCAGTGGTGCCACTGCAAATTTCATACACATTTTATTCTAACCTCTTTTCTACATGTCCTTACATAGTTAAGATCATATTACACATATGTGTTTATGTTGTGGACCTTAATGTTCATCCAACAATTTTCTTTAAAGACTAAAGCATTTTTATATACATACTTCTTGATGACTGTATGCTAGTCCACTGTTATGTTGTGCACTATGTCATAGCCTTGTGTTTTTTTAAAGAGAAAAATAAAACAAAATTTCAAAACAAGATGGTAGAAGAGTAACAACAGTTAATACACTGCATATTGTTATCTTTAAATTAGTTACTCAGAGTATAAGATATTGGCAGTTCATTGTCCAAATAATATTAGCACAAACCTTTCTTTTCAATGAACTAAGAGAAATTAGTAGTATAACTATCTTAAATATCTGTTCTGTGCTTTAAGCTATCCTCTAAATTAATTCAAACTAGAAGTCAGTAATATTTTACTTCATCACCCAAATCTGCTCAGTGTTGAGGAATTCTATGTCAGAAAAGTTTTTTGTCTGTCCTTGGGGTTTTAATCCTAACTGGAGCAACTGCAGAGCTTTTAAAATATTCTGATCCCCTACCCTTGACCAATGCAGTTCGAATCTTTGGGGGATACGGTCCTGGCATTCATAAACTTAAAAGTTCTCAGTCTTTTCTAATGCAGACTGACCTCTCCAGTGCCTCCTCCCTAGCTCACTGCCCATCCCCAAATAGGCTACTGCAATGACCTCTCTACTCTTTTCTTATTTCTGGTCTCTTCCTTTGGTAACTTTTCATCTTTCACACTGATTCCCAAATTACTTTCCCAAAGCATAGCTCATGTTATTCCACTAATGAAAGACTCTCCACTGCTTCTACTTATCGCCTGTGCTAGAGAGTCTAACCTTACCTTAGCCTCAGCATGGCCCTCTTCTACCACAGCCCAACTGACATTCCTGCCTTCTTTCCTTCACTAGGCCCTCTAAAGTGCCTTGCCACTTTTCTGAGTACACGCTCTGCTTTTGTCCAAGCCACTACTTTGTTCATGTTGCTTCTAACCTGTACTAATTATCTTCTTTAATACTCAAAGACCAGCATTATCCTATTCATATTTCAAACCCATTTCAAATATCACACTCTTATTCTCAAGTCAACAGTCACTACTGAGTTACTACTATGCACCACTCATTTGTTCAGCAGCTTTCTTTGCGTTCTATAGTATCCGGGTGCTGACAGTACAATGGGGGAACAAAACAAACTAAAATACTTTGCTCTATCAGAGGTCATATATTAATAGGGAATCTGAGCAGAGGCACACAAACAGAAACCAAATGTACAAACAAGAAAATATTAGAAAAGTCCTATGCAGGCAATTAGAAGGGGTGGCTATTTTCGTTTGAAATGGCCTCTCTCAGATGGTGACATGTATGCTGAGATTTGAGTGACAGGGAAGAAGGAACTAACCATTCGGAGTTTAAGGGACAAAAATATGCCAAAGAGAGGCCCAGCCAGTGTGACAGGCCCTCTGAGGTAATGCAGTCAACTTGTTTAGGCCAAAGCAATTGAAGCACAAGTCCAGAGGAAGAGTAGTAGGAGAAAAAGTTGGAGCCAGCTCATATATGTTTTCTAAATTGGGATAGAGAGTTGAAATTTGATTTCAAGTGCAGTAAAGGAAAGCCAGTGGGGGGTTTTCAGCAAGAGTGACATGATAGAGTTTGTGCTTGAATAAAATCACTCTGGTGTGTGAGCAACAAATGCAGGGGTGGCAGTAAGAGTTGGGACCAGTAGGTACTTTGGTGGCAGTCAGATTCTCCTTGAAGAATTGCAATTTAAAGTAAACAAAAAGCAATGTTTTCCATGCTTTTGACAAAAGGTTAAAATTCTTACTAGCACCTAAAAAGACCTGTACGGGCTAACTTCTCTCCAGTCTTTACATCGTGTTATTGAGCCTTGCTGACTGTTTAGTTTCCCAAATGCACCCTACAGGACCTTTGGACTGACTCTGATTCTCTATTATTTCTCCATGTAGCAAGATATTGATAACTTAAAATTTACCACCTCACTCATTTTAAAGTATACAGTTCAGTGGCACAAGTAAATTCACAATATAGTGCAGTCATTATCACTATCACTCCTAGAGGGAACCCATACACACTGAACAGTGATTCCCTAGTCTTCCTTTCCTATAGTGTGTAGAAACCACTAATCTACTTTCTGACATAGATTTGTTTATTCTGGATCATTCATACAAAAAAAACACAATATGTGGCCTTTCTGTCTGGCTTCTTTCACTTAGCATAATATTTTCAAGGTTTGTCCAGATTGTAACACACATGGGGCTTCATTGCTTTTTTATGGCTGAGTAATATTCTATTGCATGGACACACAACACTTTGCTTATCCATTTGTCACCCAATGAACACTTATTTAGGTTGTCTCTACCTTTTTATTTATTGTGAATAGTAGTAGGTAAACATTCTTATACAAGTTTTATGTAAATGCTTCTTTTCAAATCTTTTGGGTTTATACCTAGGCATGAATTGCTAGATGATAGCCGTAATAACATTTTGTTGAACTATAAATCAGTGAATCAAAGGCATGTGTGCATTCTCTGAGGCTTCTGTGACAAAATGCCACAGACTGGGCACATTGAAACAGTAGAAATTTATTTTCTCACAATTATGGAGATGAGTATGGAACCAAAGTGTCAATAGAGGTATGCTTCCTCTGAGATTCTGAGTTGACTCTTTCCTTGATTCTTCCTAGCTCCTGGAGCTGGCCACCAATCTTTGGTGTTCTCTGGCTTGCAGTTGCATCTCTCTGATCTCCTTTTCTGTTGCCACATGATCTTTCCCCTGTGTGACTTTGCCTTCACTTTATCAGCCTGTTTAAGGGAACGCGCTACTTCACACTACTCATCTTAATTTAAATAGTTACATTTACAATAACATTATTTCTAAGTAAGGTCACACTCAGAAGTCCTGGGCTCAGGACTTCATTACACCTTTTTGGGCAACACAGTTGCAGTCAGTGGCTTCCTGATAGACAGTACTGTGCATCTGCATCCCCTGGGCATCTTGTTCATACGGGCTTGGCATGGGGTCTGACTTTTAACATTTTCAACAAGCTCTCCTGGTGGATGTCGTTACTGCTAATTCAGTGATAGGGAAACAAACTCTCCTGGTTCATCCAAACTTTTCAAGTTTCAACAATGCAAATTGTGAATATGGACAAATCCCTTGGTTCTTGGGAAACTACGATGATCTGGCACCCTGCATCATAGCAACAATTTGAATAGCAAGGATTTATGTTTGAGGTATTTTAATTTACCTGTTAATTGTTAATATTTATATAGCTTTAAATTTAATGATTTATTTTTGCAAGAACAGCCCAAGTTTTTAAGAATCTAGACCTAATTAGATACTCCAAAACAGCTCCAGAAAAATTGTGAATTGATTAGTTAATTTAAACTCATGTGTGTCATCTGTGAATATACTGTATTAACTCACCAAATTATCCATGATGCTTAGCAAAGTTTCTGTTGGGATGAATATTATAATTTCTGACCACTTTATAGAGTAATTGTACAAGACCAAGAACTTTTGAGGTCAAGGGTATGGACAATAGTACGAATCAAGCCTGGGAACTATAAAAGTGAAGGAGAAAGCTCCATTATGTAGTTGGGCTTAAATTCATTGCAGTAGGGGTGATGGCCTTAACGTTTTATATTAGAACCACCTGAAAAGTTTAAAGATCTGCTGAAGCCAGGTGTGGTAGTACATTTCTCTGTGTTAGTTACTTTTCTCTAATTGCTGGGACAAAATACCCAACACCCAAAATTAAGGAAGAAAATGTTCCTTCCTTAATTTAGCTCATAGTTTGTGGAGGTTTCAGTCCACACTCGGTCCAAGGCAGGATGGGTAGCAGAGGGGCAACAGTTCATGGTGGCAGCAGATGCCATAAGCAACATCAGCAAAAAGGGAGAAGCATGAGAGAAGACTCTTTCTGTCACTTACATTGTATGTAAGCCACCCACAAAATGGGTGTAGCACTCACACTCATAATCCCAGCATTGGACCATGAATCAGTCACAAATTCTAGAAGCCTGCCCCCATGACACATGAAGCTTTGGGGGGACATCCAGAGGTAAAACCATAACAGCCTGAAATACCAGAAATCTGGGAGACTGAGGCAGGAGGACTGCAGGTTGGATTCCAACATGGGTAACTGCAACATAACGAAGCCTTGTCTCAGAAAAATAAAATTAATAGCTGGGGGTGCAACTTAGTGCAAAGGCCCTAGGTTCAATCTCTAGTACTGAAAAAAAAGAGGGTAAGACCTTACCAATGACTCAGAATAAATGGGATTGGGCACAAGGATTCATAATTTTTTAAAGTTCTTCAGATGATGCAAATGAGCAATTAGCATTGAAGGTCCCTGTATAGCACCTCTCCATGTAAAAAACCCACCTCCTTCACTCTGTCCCAGTCTTCTTTCTCCTGCACCCATATTGCTCTCTGT
>PVJX010045422.1:0-12724 GCA_004027295.1 Dolichotis patagonum | reverse complement strand
TATACTATTGTGTTATGTTTGATATTATTGTAATTGAAACTATGCTCAACTATAGCAGAGTAAGAGATATGGCGTTAGATACTGTTGATGTCCAGTTGACTTAATGTAAAGTACTGTGTTGCCTATGTTGTCCTCTTCTGATCTGCTCTGTACTGCCCCCTTTTGTTTTATTCTCTTTTAAATAAAAAAAAATAAAATAGAAATTATACTACAAAGCTACAGTAATAAAGTCAGCATGGTACTGGAATAGAAACAGACCCAAGGATCAGCGGAATAGATATATTTTATTTTTCACATATTACATCATATATGAATATGCTATTTCATATACAACATCTCATAACATATGTTAAATAAAATGAAAATTAAGGAAGGCTAAACTACTTGGCTAAGATCTATCAACTAGAAGTGGCAAAGTCAGGGTTAACATCCCAAACACAGAATTTTGAGCATTTCAACTTCTCTCTCAAATGCCCAGCAGACATATTCTCCTGACTATTGACGACTTTCTAACTAACCCTTGCACCCCTTGTTCCCATGAGAACTCCGATCTGCTGCCCATCATTTTGATTGCTGAACACCACACCACCCCTTAACAGGTACACAGGGCCAAAAAGCAGAATGAGTCACCTAATCTTAAAAAAGAAATACAAAAACAAAGGAATTTCAAAGTGTCAGCCTCATTCTTGTATCACTTTGAAATGCCTTTATTTAATATCTAAAATTTTAATGGAAAGAAGTGATTTCTCACAATCAAATATATTAACATAGTGTTCTTCTTTATCTGTTTCTTCCAACAAACAGCAGTCCTTTGGTCCTTTCTTAGATCTTCAGGTTTCTACAAGAAATGCACTGTTGAATTTAAAATTATGATTGTACAGCAAGATATTTTAAATTATATTTTAATTTGGAGTAACGGGCACATGATTGGTGATTATTAGAGAAGGGGTTGTTAAATCCCTTCTTCTCTACAATAACGGTTTTTCATCCTGGCAAAATGCTTATAATTTTAAGAAAAACAATGGGACGGTACTGAGTACTCTACCTAGGGCCCTTGCTGTGAATAACATCCTCAAATCTAAATTTATTTTTTTAAAATAAGGTCTTCCTGGGTTACTAAATTGTCCAGTCTAAGCTTGAAATGGTGAGATCTTCTTGCCTCAGTCTCTCAAAATGCTGAGATGACCAGCATGGGTCATCACACCTGGCTTTTTAACTCATTTTTTATTATTTGCTTGTTTTGTAACCTTTTCAGAAATACAGCCATAAAAATGGGAATCTTTATTCTTTCTCTTACATATTGGTGATTTTCTATGTTACTGAGTTTCCCTTCATATCATTTTTTTTATTTTTCAGTAACATATCTGATCTTCATTTCCCTCACAGTAGATTTTAATCTATTTTTAGCAATTTTAACATATTATCATCAAATTTTAAATCTTATCCTGATGAAGTCTGTTCCCTTCAGATCATAACCTCTGATTTTTGGGTTTTTAAAAAAATTTTTTTTAATTGACATAATAATTGCACATATATATGAAGAACAGTGTGATATTTCAAAACTTGCATATAATGTATAATGATCAGATCAAGATGTACCAGTTACCTCAAACCTCATTTATTTGTGTTGGGATGCACAATTCTCTTTAGAAGCTTTTAGAAATACTGCATACAATTAATTGTTTTCGACAATAGTTATAGAACTTTGAAGCTATTCCTTCTTTCCAGCTCCCTCATGTACAATTCCAATATTGCTTAAATTCCTCAGAGAGCATCAGGGAATTGAATTGTAATTCTCTCTTCTCATTGCCAGACTCCTGATGGTAGCTGTTTGCTCTCAAAACACTGCAAGAGAAATAATACCCATGAAATTTTACATGTTCCAGTAGACACACTTTTGAAAGGTAAAAATTAATCCAGTAATATTAATTTTAACAATATATTTAATTTAACCTATTCTGTCTAAAATATTTCAATGTCTAAAATTTTATTTTATTTTATTATTTATTTGTTATTAATATATATTTGTGATACATAATGATTATGTTCTTTGTAGGAACTGGTCCATATACATAACATCTTAATTTTCTTTTGTTTTATTCCCTCCCCTCTCCCACCAATGCTATACCTTCTTGTATGAAATTATGGTCACCATATCTTCCAGAGACTATAGGTAATTATTTTAGAATAATACTCTCTGGGCCTTCAAAATATTACTGTTATTTTCTTAAAATTATTTTTAAATGACCTTGTTACCCTTTTAAAAAATCTTATTTATTCTCAACAATGTATCTACACTACCTTTAGGTCTGTTCTCAGTTTATTCTTTCTTGTACTTTGTAATCTGCCTAAAGATCAGAAAAGGAGATCATATATGTTCAAATCCTGTATAATTTCCTCTTTCTAAAGGTTTCATTTCAGTTACATCTCTTGCATGCAAACAGTGCCTCTGTCATAAGCTACCAGCTATCTCTTTGGTGTCATGATTTCCATAGTACTTCCTTTTCAGCTTTCCACATATATTCATACACCACAACTACTGTCAGAAACATTTTAATGTGTACCTAACCACTACAGTCTCTCTTTAGTGACTTTTTTTGTGTTTTTTGAGTCAGGGTCTCACTCTACAGTTCAAGCTGGCCTTGAGCTCACTTTAAAGCCCAGGTTGGTCTGGAACTCAGCAATCTTCTTGCCTCAGCCCTTTGACTGCTGGGATTAAAGACATGAGTCACTACAACTGGTAATGTTCTGGTCTGTATTTAGAAAACAAGGAGAAACAAATAGAAAGGATATATTTCTCCATGGACAAAAATTTCTACCTCAGCCAAAGTCAAGTAATCCACTGAAGAAAACTGAGAGAAAGGCTGTACAATGTCTGACTTAAATAGACCTTAACAAAAAGGTTGTGGTATGAAAGAACAGCCAATGGAGAATTCAAGAGCCAAATATAGGGAACCTTGACTTACTTTCTTAATACATGCCCTCGATCTTAGGTGACTGACTTAGGTGATGCTCACTTCAGTTGTTTTTATTTCTGTTTTTTTGTTTGTTTGCCAACAAATGGTACATATGAAAATGCATAAAACCATAAAAATACTTGTTTCAAATGAAGATGTGTAGCTCTAAATACAATTTTGAATATCAAGAGGGCTATGAACTGAAAGTAAAGATTACCATGTCATCAGTCTTAAGGTTGTAGCTAGAGTCATGAATTATGACTTATCAGGGAGAACTGACAGAGTGAAAAATGGTCAAGCCATGGGCAAAACTCGGGGAAAAGATGGATCTTGATCTCATTTTTACATTATTTCTTATACCTTTTTAGGCCCACTTAGGTCTTTAGATTCAGTATTCACTTCATCCAAAAAGTAAGGTAGTTAGTTTAAAATAATTATTTCAGGGAATCAATTTAAACTCAGACAATCTCAATTCAATACACAGGTCTTGAATTTAAATTGCAGGTTTGAACACTATTATCTCATACAAGTATCCCTACCATGCAGAAAACATAAATGGATAATATAAAAGGTAGTATGATCATTAGGAAATGATGAGTTTTGAGTACTTATATTATCTTTGGCTCCAATATAACTGCCTTAATTGAACATTCATGTAATGTTTCACATAATAGTAATGGTGAAATCAGTTCCCAACATTTCTGAAAATGTCATAATTAGTAATTGTGAGTTATTATGAACTGGTTCTTCTACATTACCTCTCCTGACACTTTGCCCAGTGGAATTATAATTTCCTATTTCTCTTGCCAAAGAATTGAGAAGCAGGATCTGTTATTTCCACAGCCATTTCACTAAAGTACATTTGGGTCAGACATTGCACTGCCACGCTCTCAACTTCCTTCTGTTGACACCTTGATATTGGCTGTGGTAGAGACTTTTTGCCATGGAAATTGCTAAATATTATATAGAAAAACTTGGTTATTGTTTTGCCAATTTTCTAGACAAATTATTGCCCACCTACTGCCTGTTATTAAAAATAACCTTCATTGTAATAGACCAAGTACTCAATCATATTGTCTATACTTCTAAACAGCAAGGTTGGGTTGTTAAAACAGAGATCATATGATTTTTAAGCTTAAAATATTTACTATCCAGCCCTTAAAGAAAAAAGAAAGTGATGACTCTTGGTTGAGTTTTGAGTACTTATATTATCTTGGTTGAGACTCAAGGAAATTATAGAAAAAATATAAATATTACAAACTGATTTAAAAGTTTGTCAAGTCTATACCACTTTTACTATGAGTAAGCAAAGTTTGAAAATTTCTTGTTATTTGGAACCGTTACCCACTTTAGAAAAATCACTTGTGCCATTGAAGAATTTAGGTGATTTTGCCACATGCTTTTATTGTTTCACTGTCCTCTTTTCTGTAAATCCAAATGAAAATATCAACCAACATTCAAGGAGACATACATGGCTGGGACAACTCTTTAACCTCTTTGATTCTGGCATAGATAATTTTGATATCAAAGAAGGTGTTTTACTTAAGATATTGATATCATGCCAGCAGCCAGCCTGTACATACCAGGCAACCTGTGCTTAGGCATTCCAAACTGAATACCGAATGACTGATATAGTATCCATGTAATCATGTGGACAGGCAGTGCAAAAGACCCAGAGTACTTGCTGGAAGCAAAGAAGCTTCTATACTTGATACACAGAAAATGGTCCATCACATTATTCTGCTATGTGTAGCAATCCTAGGTGTTATTACCTCCTCTCTCAGCCTATTTCACATGTTCTAAATTCTCTATATTCCAAGTCTTTATCTACAAATTTATCTATAACTTCTATCTCCTAAAGTATTATTGTGTCCAAACCAGAAAATAAAACAGAGAACACTTGGATGAAAGGCACAGGTTAATTCAAACCACTCCAGCTAGCATAAGTATTCATCATCTTTGGAAATAAAATAGAAGAAACTAAAATTTATATTCTTGTAGTTAATAGTGGGAAGTTAGAATAGATTTCTTGGTTCAGAATTAAGATTTAAGAATAAAAATTAAACTGATACATGTATTTTTCTAGTATATCAAAAAGTAATATAGTTTTGGTGTTTTGAGAATTGAAAACTGTATGATAGATTTTCAAGCAAAAGCAAGGGGCACAGAAGCACTTACACTCAGATAACCCCAAGTTGATAACAGTTATTGTACCTGCAGCCTCTAGCATAGTAAAGGCCTTACTGCCTCTCCTACTGCGTGTTAATATGATGACTTTTCACTGAGATTTAGGGTATAAGCTTATGCAAGAGGATATAATATTCTAATCTAGGTATATGACCTTCCTCATGTTAACCACAAGTGTCCCAACTGCCATTTGTTATTTCTAGCTGCTGTTGGAGAGAGTCTAGTCATGATGTCTAAATTTCTAAACAAGATGAGAAGAAGTCTTCTCAAAGAAGGCATAAAATTAGCAAAAATACAAAAGGATATGACAGATATGTTATTAAAATGTAAACTCAGATAATAATCATAGATATCTAGAGAGAACTTTAGTAAGATTATCATTGTTTTTACCAATTTTAAAGATAGACATTTCAATGTTGATAAAAGATAATTGCTACAGGGTAATAAATAAAATTTTGGGAAATTTATCAAACATAACACAGGGCATTTAATACTATTCACCTCACATAGCTGTATCCTTGGGAGGGCATTAGAAATATTAGCTAAGGTTCTAGATCCCCAAATGGCAATCTTCTTTCCAAGAGCCAAAGCCTTCCTTTTTGGTCTTCACATTCAGCTATGTCAGTGTGCAGATATTTGCAGGAAGGGAAAATTATGCTAATGATAAAAAATATTGACCTATGAGATTGTGATATATTGATAGCAAGTTGTGTCTCTTGAGGGTGGCTTTAATAACATTTGTTTTGTCTTGTGTCAAAAAGTTGGACTTGTTGATTAGTTTGACAATGTCAGAATAAATCATTTCTCTGAGAAGAGAGAGTGGGAAAAGGGACACATATTATCTAATCTCTCAAACATATTGGCAGTAGATACAGAAATAGGTAAATTGGCTCTTTTATTTATCTTCTATGCCTTCCAGTTTTAGACAGAGTCAACTTGAGGGGATGAATATCATCAAAATACATTATACAGACTGAAACTAGGGGAAGGGGTAGAGGAAATGGATTATGGGGGTAAGTATAATATGTACATGTATAAATCTGCCAAAGTGAAACCCATTAATCTGTATAACACAATATACATAGATTAAAAAGTGGAAAAATTTTAAAATAGTCATCACTGTTCATGTATCTTCCATTTACCTTAATTGATGGTAGTTTTCCACAGGAGAAAAGTTGAAATCCAGCCTACTTAAAGTTATGGCTGAAACTCCAAAGACAGGTACATTTATGCACAGAATACAGATTTCATTTCATTCTTAAGACCCCTGAACTTGAACCCATCTTCTCAGAAGTGTACCTGCTCTCCTTCATTATGAGATATCAAAGGTATAGATTCAGGAATTGTTCAGAAATCAGCCTTAGAAGCCACTATCAGTAGGAAGCCCTTGCAGATGAAATGGATTATAGCAGCCATGTCAAGCTAAAACTGCATGGTTCTACAAGCATGGTTTCTTAGTGTACCCTCAGCAGGTTGTCATCACTAGAAGGACCTGGCTGTGCCTCTGTGAGAAGAATCCTTTTCATTGTGCACCCTCTGTAGAGGTGACAGATTTAACAACCAGGCTTTATTACTCTCCAGTGTAGCCATCTGTCAATTCTCAAAAGAATAGGAATGATGAAATTAGAAAGAAACATTTTAATGACAATATGCTCACTAATCATCAATGGTATCATTTCCTGAAAGACCTTGTAGAAAAAGAATCCAAATGGACGGAACAATGTTCATATGCTAGTGCCTGAACTCTATCTCTCACCTTGTAGGAGCAGACTTTTATTTTTGGAAGGATTTTTTAAAGACATGCAGATGCCCCTCATATCTTACAGTAATCTGCTTGTAGAATTTACTATGAGAAAATAATGTTATACAGTGGTGACAAATCAAGGCACAACAGTCCAGATCATCTTCATTCTGAATAGAATACCTGAGATGCAAACAGTCAACTCTACATCGAAACGTTTTTCAATAGGGACTGGGTAGTCAATACATATTTATTTTGTTTTCTTTCAGAGATAACACACTCTCAAAAACTTGGCATCTCACCCACTGAGCATGTGGCCTGAATACTCATAACAGCTAACATATGGCTCTCCATCAGGCTCTCACTTCAAAACTGCAGTATTGGATTTATCTTCTTTGGAGGGAGATCTTAAATGTTGCATAAGAAACTGAGTAGATAGCTCCCACATTTCCCTCCAAAATAACAACATGATGTCAGATGTGCCTCTAATAAGCAATTTGCATAGTCTGCCAGCCACACAGTCTCCAGTATTTCCTAGGAAACAAGGCAGCCACCACAGCTGCCAAGGGAGAAATCACTTCACCATTCTAGCATAACTGGAGTTTGGGGTGCTGATTTAAGAGATATTCTTTTATCAGTGAGTAAATAAGGATAATTTTGGGGGAAGAGCATTCTGATCCCTACAGAGACCCTGAGGAGCTGAGGTAAAGGTGAGTAGACCCAGAAGATAAAACTGTGAAAAAATGAAAGCACATTTTGCCTCTTCATTCTCCTGCCATCTCTCTACCATCTATGTTAGCAATTTATCAAATCCTGACTCCATTTGCACAGGAAATCCCAGTACCAAATATTGTGACTTTGCCTATGATTCACCGTCTATTAACAGAATACAAACAGTTAGAACACTTAGTGTGGTGATGGTCTTAACACTACAAGCAAACAAGTTCTGTAGTATGTGGCCTTATCTCGGCTAGGACATCCCGTCATTTTGTCAAAGCCTAGTCTAGGTGTTACTGTGAATGTAGTTTTGAGTGTGATTAATGTATGTAATCAGTTGATTTTGAGTAAAGAAAATTACCTCCCACAGTGAATGTGGACCTCGTCTAATGGTTCAAGTCCTTAATCACAAGAGTGAGATGTTCCAAAGAATTAGAAATTCCACTTCAAGTTTATAACATAAAAATATTGCCTTACTTCTCAGTCTGATGACCCATCTTTAGATTTCAGACTCATGACTGCAACATTGTCTCTTCCTAAATTTCCACTTCTACCAGCCCTGCAAATTTCAGCAGGTAGGCAGTATGTAGATAGATGATTGATAGATAGATAGATAGATAGATAGATAGACATCTCATTGCTTCTCTTTCTCTGAAGCACCCTGTTTAATACATGTGCAATTCTGCCACCTCCTGTTTTGTTACATAGACCTTTCATGAAAAGAATGGCTTTTACTGAAGCATTATAAAGTACATTCCCAAGTTTCATAAATCAGGAAACATATTTAGAGACTTTGAATAACTTTCTCAATGACGTTTTCATCTAGAACCTGGATCTATGCTATTTAAACTTGTGCTTTCTACATCACCTTTCCCTTAAAGTTTGTCGTATATATTCTTTTTTTATTTAATCGGTACAGGGATCGAACTCACAACTACATGCTTGCAAGGCAGGCATTTATGCCACTGAGCTAAATCCCCAGCCCTGTCATCTATATTCTCAATGAACCAAATTCATTGCTAAAAAATGTCATGGAAATACTAGGTTTATAGAGATGCAATTGGTGATTTTAAACCACTTTAATTTGCAGTGTATGAATGTAAGAATTGGTACAGATAGCTAAATCATTCAATCTCATTGGAAGCCAAATTTATTCCAGGTACCTATACTACACAAATGACAATATGTTTTCTTGTGATTACACTTATTTTATACAAAGTCACAGATTATTAGTACTAAATATTCTTTTTGATTTTATGCACATATAATTAAAACAGACTAACAACTTTCAAAAAAGAACCTGTCATCCAAGAGTTAATATTCTGAATTAATATAATTTATATAATGATTTATATGTTTATTAACATTAAGATAATACCAACATTGTATGTACCAGCCATATATTTGCAAGCCAAACTTTATGATTTCAAAGCTACTCTTGTATACTTGAAAGCTACAAGTGCCTTGTCATAAGATTTCTATGTTCCCCTTCTCTGAATTACTCCTATTACAGCACATTCATTGTTAGCTTAGAGACTGAGGGTTTTAGTCTATGAGAGACATTGTCACTTTTTGGCCATGTGATTTTGAGGTAGTTATTTAATTGCACTATATTTTTCTCTTCTAAAAAATTGTGATAAACATAGTCCCTATCTCAAGGGACATAATGAAAATTAAACGAGATAATTAAATCACTGAACTCAATATCTGACATAGAAAATTACCATAAATATTATATGTTACTATTTCAATAATAAATACATTCATTCAACACCTAAAATGCACTTGGCAATGTTATAAGAAGCTTATATATATTTATCAACTCAGTCCTTATAATAACTTCCTGAACTGATAACATCTTCATTCCCATTTTACTGAAATACACAAAGGTTAAATAGATCTCTCAGATCACGGAGCCAGTGGAGAGCAACTTGAGTGTGAAGTTTATCAGTCTGGTATCAGAACGCCAGCTTCTCACTGCAAGGTATTAGTCACATTTATCTCATTCTATTTATTTCCAAACACCATACATCGATGATACTTGCACAAACTCAATTTATCTTCACTAACAATTTATGTATTTTTCAGCTTTAGGCTAGGGAAAGTACTCCATGGCAAACCATGATTATCTGTTGTGATAGTGACATCCAAATATGTGACATCATGAGCAAAAGTGTCCGTGAAAAGAAGACATAGATCATGAATCACTGAGCCTAGAAGAAAATAACTAGACTGTTACCAGAAACAGAGTCTTCCGTATCCCTACATCCTGGCCCTGCTTCCTGTCATAAGCAAAACAGCAAATGATAAAATGCAGAAGTATCAATCTGTCATAGGGAGTTAGGATGACTGATTGTATTTTTCTCTTTATTTGGAAACCATTAAAATAAGGGTCACTGGTCGTGTTCAAGGGGAACAATTTTTGAGGGATGAATTACCCTCAGATTCTGTCCTTTGAGCCACATTTCTTCCCCACTTCAGAAGTTTTTAGATTCCAGATCTATTTGAACTGTAAACCTCAGTTTTCTTACTTGTAGAATGTATTCAATTATACATACTCTTACCATTTTATGAGGTAATTGTAAGGATTTAAATTTTGTAATGTATATTATTTTTCACAATCCTAAATACTTTACATGTGTGTGCTTATTAGAGTGAGTGCTTCTTGAATGCAACATTAAATTGCAAAAGAGAATTTTCAGTTTATAATACTCTAAAGCATGCTATACATTTTTACAGATAACAGAGCTCATAGAGGTTAGGATACAAAGTTAACAGCAGAGTTGGTACTTGAATGAGTCTCACCTGCTCAAATATTTCAGAATATAAGATTTTCTATTTCCTTCTGGGATATTAAAAGAAAACAACCTAAAATATAATGCTTTTTAAGATAGCTATAATAGTGAACTTTTCTTTCCCTTTAATTGAAAATGAAACTAACCATACATTTTAAAAAAACTGACATTCCATATCAATTCCATATCAATTCCATATCAATAAAAAAATCAGAAAAAAAATGGTATGTAGGAAACCCAAGTAGAGCAATGGAGGAGTCTGGGCAAAAAAGGGCAATGCAGAACAGTGAAGCCTTGTACCACAACTGAATAAATGGAGTTAGAAACTATTGCAACAAAGTCAAGGTGGCAAATGCATATGCTGCAGCATGCCTACATACCAAATACCAAAACCAAAACTGTCCTGACAAATAAATAAAGATATATCAGCATTACTCAAGTTGAAATTCAAATATGTCCATCATGCTAAAGAAAAGATACCAATATAAAGGCAATATTTGGAATGTGGGACAGAAATGTCACTAATCATTTTACTGCCCATCTCAGGAAATGTTTCAGAGTTTGCTGTTTAGCTGAGAGTCTTCAACAAGTGTCACTAAATGATAAATTAATCATGAATATTATATTATTTATTGCTCATAGCAATAGATGAAAAAAGAAATACTGAGCAGTTAAAGCAAAAATTGTATTGAAACTCCACTGACAATTTTTGGGACAGCACCAAAAAAAGCCACTTCTATGAGATCAAAATGGTCTTTTGAAAATGCCCACCAAAATTCTATTTGACAAATCTATATTAAAACTGACATTCAAACAATGAATAGGAATATATGTGAAATATGAAAGTTGACTGAACTTGTTTTTCTCTTGCACCTAATTATAACATATGGGCAGGATGATACAAGCTGGTTACAGACCTTTAAGTACCAAGGAATAATGATCAAAATTGTGTCACTTCTCCCATGCATTCACCATTGCATACTTTTTTGTTTGTATCTATCCAATCTTATAACATAAACCATGCTCAGAAATTCTGCCTAGGCATCATTAAAATAATAATAACACACACAAAGGATCCACACAATGGAAAAAAGTTCTGATAGGAGAGATGGCATCTTTGGAAGCACTCTTTCAAAAGGAAATTCCCTATCCAAATGGCAAAAACAAAGTAAGGCCACTTCTACATGAAACACCTGTACATTTCTGCTGGTCTGTAGTCTATGTTAATCCAGTGTTTTAGTCTCCTTTCTGTCTTAAGCGCTATGTGCGGAAAAATGTACTGGAAGAGTCCTGCCTTACTAAGTTTATAATTGCATGGAGAATCATGACTTATACCATCAAACAACAAGAAGTGATGTAAGATACTGACCTGCTTGGGGTTAAATCTCTTCTTTCTCTTTTTTTCTCTCAATACTTAGAACTATTCTTTGTTATTATTTTAAAAATATGTATTTCTCAATCTTTAGCTGTTCCATGGCTATCTAAATCTACTTGAACTTGATGATCTCAAAATACAAAGGAATTCTGTTTTACTCACATATTCCCAGAGATTAAAACACTGTCAGGCATGTACGGTATTCCCTCTAAATGTCTGAATCTGATGTCATTCCAACAGACCAAGAGTGTCCTTGAATTTTTCCACCTTCACACACTTTACGGTGATAAACTTTTTTCTACCACATTCCCATCCTTTCTCTGTGCACATCCTGCCCTTTGTTCCCCAATCCACATCCGCATTCTGTTAAGAATGGAGAAGGAATAACAAAAGTGGTCATCATTTATAAATTAACTCATCATCAAAAACTGTGACAGATGATTTACATATGCTTTGTCTATTCTTTACACAGAAGACCTGTAAGGTTTCTACTGTTAGATTTAAAGCTGAATTTTAAAGTTGAAAATCCTTATGATAAGAAATGAGTACCAGGGATTTAGCTCAGTGGCATAAGTACCTGCCTGGCAAGCATGAGGTCATGAGTTCAATCCCCTGGTACCAAAAAGAAAAGAAATGAGTCACTTGCCACAGGGTCACAACTAGAAAATGATGAAGGTTCAATTCTAATTCCAATCTTTCTATGTCCAGTACTAGTAGCTATATAGACATACACATGGAACTTTCGTATAAGCATCCATTCATATTATCCTGTATATAATATATAATATATAATATATAATATATAATATATAATATATAATATATAATATATAATATATAATATATAATATATAATATATAATATATAATATATAATATATAGTATATAGTATATAGTATATAGTATATAGTATATAGTATATAGTATATAGTATATAGTATATAGTATATA
>PVJX010045421.1:0-12724 GCA_004027295.1 Dolichotis patagonum | reverse complement strand
CCAACAGAAACAAGATAAAACAAAGAAGAATAAAATAAGATAGATTGGGGTCAATGAGAAAGCTAGAAACAACACAATGCCACAAACAAACAAACAAACAAAAATACTTCACAGAAATAATGACAGAAAAAAGCATAGAGAAAGAATTTGGCAAGCAAATGAATGAAATATATAAAATGTCAAACAATCATGACCAACACAAAGCTACACCAGTATATAATAATCAAGATTTCAAAAATTCAGCATAAAAACAGAATATTAAAAACTGTTATAGAAAAAAAAGATCATCTATAAAGAAAAACTCTTCAGAATCATGACTGACTTCCCAACAAAACCTCGAGTCAAGAAGAGCTTGGAGTGAAGTATATCAAGTTTTCAAAGAAGCAACTTCCAAACTAGACTAGTGTACTATGAAAAACTATATTTCAGAATTAATGGAGAAAAAACACACCTCAATGACAAAAAGCAACTGAAAAAATTCATGACACCAAACCAACCCTACAAAGAGTACTGAAAGATTTTCTAGATACAGATAAAAATGACCCCTATTCCAAGAACAACAACAGGAAGAAACCACCAGGCACACAATTAAATAGAGGGGGAAAAATAGTGAACCAAGGTAGGAAAATAATTTGACAAAGATAAGCCAAAACATATCAGCTATATCATCAACATAATATCAGTAATAGCCATTAATGTAAATGTCTCAAATTCATCAATTGAAAGAAACAGATTGGCAGAATGGATCAAGAAACAAGGTCCAACAATATTCTGTTGTATCATGTCTAACTCAAAAAGAAACTCATAGATTGATAGTCAAAGGACAAAAAGCTTTACTCCATGTAAAAAGAACTCAGAAAAAAGCCGGGGTGGCTGTTTTGCTTGCAGACAATGTGAACTTCAAACCAAGAATGAGCAAAAGAGAAAAAGAAGATCACTAAATACTTATTAGGGGAAAACTTCAAGAGGAAGAGATAGCAATCATAAATATATATGCACCAAGTATGGGAGAAATTAACAATATAAGGTAAATACTAATAGACATCAAAACTCAAATAACAAATAACATAATTGTAACAGAGGACCTTAATTCCCCATTGTCACAAAGAGATAGATCAACTAGACAAAAAAATCAACAAGAAAATACCAGAAATGAACCAAATATGTGAACAAATGGACTTACAGAGTGTTCCATCCAACATCATCAGAATACACATTCTTGTCAGCTATATATTGGACATTCTCTAAATAGGCTATATACTAGCTGATAGAACATGCTTAAGTAAATTCAAATGTACATACATTATCCCATGCATGTTACCTGACCATAGTGTGATGAAATTGGAAATTAAAAGCAAAACAAACCACAAAAACTCCATTAACATGTGGAAATTAAATAACTCCCTAAGGAACAACTAATGGGTAACAGAAAAAATTAAACAATATCTACAATTAACTGAAAATGCAGATACAACATATGGGAACATGTGGAATGTTATGAAAGCAGCTGTAAGAGGTAAATTTATAACCATAAATTCTCAGATCAGGAAAACAGAGCAAGCACAAGTAAGCAAATATTGCAACTCAAGCTTTTAGAAAAAGAACAGTAAGTCAAACACAAAGCCCAAACAAGGTAGGAAATTATTAAGATCAGAGTAGAAATTAACCCAATTAAGATCAAGAAAACAACTCAAACAATTAAGGGACTAATGAAGAGCTAGTTCTTTGAAAGAATAAATAAAATTGATAAGCCCCTAGCCAACTTTATCAAAAAAAGGAAGAAAAAACTCAAATTATGCAATGAAGAATGAAAAAGTTGAAATCACTACAGATTCTGTAGAAATTCAGATCGTCAATACCTATTTCAAAAATCTTTACTTACATAGGACTGAAAACACAAAACAAATGGACAGATTCCTAGATATATATGGATTACCAAAGCCAAACCAAAAAGATACAAAAATTAAATGATACAAAAAGTTAATGAAATTTAAAATGTCATTAAAAATTCACCAACAAAGTCCAAGTCCTAATAGATTCATGGCTGAATTCTGTAAGAAATTTAGAGAAAATTTGATGCCCATACTCTTCAAACTCTTTAATGAAATTGAAAGGGAAGCAATACTCCATCACTCATTCCTCGAGGCAAGTATTACCTTGATACCAAAACCAGAAAAAGACTCATCCAATAAAAAGAAAATAACAGGCCAAACTTTGTAATGAACATAGATGCAAAATCCTCAAAAGGATACTGACAAACAGAATACAGTAAATCATCAAGCAGATCATACACCATGGGTATTCATCCCATAAATGCAAGAATGGTTCAACAAATGCAATTCAATAAATGTAAAACACCATAAGAACAGTGCCAAGGATAAAAATCACACGATTATCTCAATGAAATGCAGAAAAAGTTTTTGATAAAGTCTGACACTCATTCATGATGAAAACTCTGTGGAAAATCAGAATAGATGCCCTTTATCTTAATCTGATAAAAACCATCTATGAAAAACAAACAGCTAACATCATACTAAATGGACAAAAACTGAAACATTTCACTCTAAGAACAGAAATAAGGCAAGGAAGTCCACTACTATCACTCCTAATCAATATAGTTCTGAATACATTAGCCAGGGGCATCACACAAAGGAGAGAAACAAAATTAGTAAATATTGAAAAGGAAGAAGCTATCATTATTCACACATGACATGATACACTACATAGAAAACACTAAAAACTACACCCAAAGACATCTAGATTTAATATGCAAATTCAATAGTTGAGATGGATACAAAATCAGCAATCAAAAATCAATAACATTTCTGTTAACATACAACAAACTCACTCAAAGAGAAAAATTAAGGAGAACACACGCTTCACAGGAGCATCCATAAAAATGAAATACTTAGAAATCAATCTAAAAAATGAAGTAGGAGATCTATATATTGAAAATTACAGGACTCTGAAAAAGGATATTGAAGAGGATACTAGAAAAAAGAAAGTTATTCTTTGTTCATGTGTATGAAGAACCAACACTGTGTAAATGACCATGCTCCCAAAACTCTTGTACAGATTTAATGCAATCCTGCTCAAAACACCATTATCATACTTCCTGGAACTAGAGAAAACAGTCTTAAAATTCATTTGAAAACAGAAGGACCTAAAATAGCAGAGGAAATCCTGGGCAACAAAGAGAGGGCAAGAGGCATCACAATACCTGACTACAAAGCTACTATGATAAAATCAGCATGGTACTGGCAAAAAACAGACCTGTGGATCAGTAGAACACATTAGGAGATACAGACACAACTACAAAGAGACTGAGCCACCTTATCTTTGACAAAGGGGCCAAACATATTCACTAGTAAAAACATAACCTTTCTAATAAATGATGTTGGGAAAAAATTGGTTCTCTACATACCAAAGACTAAGACTAGACCCATATCTATCACCATACAGTAAGGTCAAAATGGATCAATGATCTAAATATTAAACAGAAATGCTAAACCTACTAAAGAGAAAGTAGGTAAAAAGTCTTGAAGATACAGGTCTAGGCAGAGAGTTCATGAATAAAACCCATATAGCATGAGAAACACTTCATAGAATTAACAACCGGAATCTCATCTTATTAAAAAGCTTTTGTACATCAAAAGAAATCACCAACAGAGTGAAAATAAAACCCACAGAATGAGAAAAATTTTAGTCAACTATCCCTAGACAAAGTACTTACATCTAGAACATGTAAAGAATTGAAAATACTCAGCTCCTCACAAATTCAAACACCCAATCCAAAAATGAACATATGAGATAAATACACATTTCTCATATGAAAAAATACAAATAGAAAATAAATATGAGAAAAATATGTTCAATATCATCAGTCATATGAGAGATGCAAGTTAAAACAACACTGAGATTCCATCTCACTCCAGAAAGAATGACTATCGCTGTGAATTCAGCCAATAAAAATGTTGGCTTGGTTGCGGGGGGAAAAAGCAACTCTTCTCCACTGTTGAGGGGAGTGTAGCCTGGTGCAACCACTGTGGATATCAGTGTGGAGATTCCTAGAAAAACCTAGCATTAGAGGTCCCATTCCATCCAATTATTACCCTTCTTGGTATCTTCCGTAAGAATCATCATACCACAGTAAAATATGTTCACCCATAGTTAAGGCAGCAAAAGTTGTAATAGTTAAATCTTGGAAACAACCTATATGCCCATCAAAGAAGGAGTTGATTAAAAAAATGATATTTTTACACAATAGAATACTACTCAGTCATAAAAAGGATAAACTTGAGATTTTTATAATTAAATGGATGCAACTTGAGACTATACTCATAAGTGAAATAAATCTGAGTCACATGTGTAAACATCATAATGTCTCCCTATTGAAAGAAGTTGAAAGCAGAAATAATATCCAAAATATAAAATAGTGGGCCTAGAATTTAGCTTAGTAGCATAGCACTTGCTTAGCAAGTGCAAGGTCCTAAGTTTGATGCCCAGTAACTCCCCAAAAATGTACAATGGATGTTGGAAATTGGGAAGAAATTGCTCAAAACAAAAAAGAAACTGGGATGAGAAAATGAGAAAAGAAGGAATAGAGAAAGAAAAAAAATGTGTGTGTTATATAGTTAAGATAGTTATATTACTAAGTTATATTAGTTCATTGAAAAGAATGGTTTGTGTTCATACTGTTTGATCAATTTTTCATGCCCAAATCTATTAATCTGAGCAATTTTTTTAATCTGAGCAACTTTTGAGCAATGTATTAATCATCACTATTCTCTATTATCTTGTTTTGAAAATTTTTGTCATTGTTTTAATTTTTTTCTCTTTAATATAAAAAAAGAATGTTTTTATGGTACTGAATGTTTTATTCTCTTTGTTACTTGTTTCATTATTTCTTCTAACCATATGTATCAAGAATACTTTCGTCCACAAATAACTTCCAATCTACACTCCCAGGTATTGTCTTTCTTACCATCCAGTCTCCCCTTTATTCAGATATCTAAAGTGTATCAGCTGAGTGTCTCACAGATCTCTGTCAAGAGTAACTCACCATTTCCCCTCAAAATCCCTGTTTTCTTCTTCTTTCCTATCTCAATGAAAGAGAAGTCCTTCCATTTTACTTTTCAAGACAGAATATTTTATCCCTCCCTGCTCATTGCCTCCAATATTGAACAACTGTACATCTCCAATTTTATGTTCTAATAAATCTACCCATTTCCATCTGTCTCACAGTATCTGTTCTAGGTTGTACCACCAGTATATCTTTCAATTACTAAAATCATGTCTTAGCTTACTATCTAAGTAATCTTACTAATGATAAATATTGTGCTTTCACTCCCCTGTCTGAATCTTTTTCTATTTTCTTACAATAGATGATCAATTCTTTAAAACAACTTGTAACTACTCATCTGCATCATTTATCCATCCTTTGTCTATGTTATAATGACATGAGGTGAGAGAGTTTGAATTCTTTTAAACTGGTATAGTCTTGTGTTCACACTTGTGGGCAAGCAGTTTCCACTCTAGGACATCCTTTCCCTGTTCCATTTCTCCTCGACCTAACAAAGTCCTTAACATTCTTCAGATCTCAAGTCATTTTTTTTCCTGGAACTTTCCTCTGTTCACCAAGACAATTTTAGCCTCCCCTGTGTTCATTTCTTCTATGTTTTTATTTATCAGACTAATTATTGTATACTTGTATTTTTCGGTAGAGTTCATAATAGCTTCTAATACTGGCCTTCACAGCTAGTAGATGCTTGATAAAATTTGTGTACAAATAATTACATCCAAAATGAAAAGTGGTTCCATTTAAGGCTATAATTCTTAGTAGTTAATTACATCTTTTCCTTATATCAGAGAATGTAATGTCAGATCACTCTTGATAGCTTAACTGTACCGTTATTTATCTACACTAGCCCAGTTTTCACAGCAAAAGAAAATAACAGGGTAAACTGGAACTCTGGAAATGAGTGAAGGGATATGGTCTCCCTCAGGACCAAGGCAGATGATATAAATAAATAAAGCACAAGCATGTCTGCTTTCTGAGAGGAGGATATGCTACTAATCTGGAAATAGTTGGAACTATGCAACTTCAGAAAATATTAGCATGTAGAAATACAGACCTAGACTCATCAGATCTTCTGATTTGTCAGAGCAAAGGAAATCTTTATCTTATCTTAATGTTAGTAACTCACTGAAAAAAATTTAATGAATGAATTGTACCTGTGTGAAGAAATTAAAAAATCTGTAATCATCTGTGCAAGTTCAATAAACAGAAATTGATTTTCAGTTCATTGTGTGAGCACAGCATGTGGAGGCCTTATCCTTTGTTGCTGAGGGGTGGAGAGGATCAAAAAGCCCCAAGCGAGACACTTAGGCAAGGATGACAGTAGAATGAACTCAGGAGGCCTAAAAACTTTACTGGAAGGCTACACAATATAGTGGCTCTCCAGTGTGTGTGTGTGTGTGTGTGTCTGTGTGTGTGTGTGTGTGTGTGTGTGTGTGTGTGTGTGTGTGTCTGTGTGTTTCAGGAATAGTGTGATAATTCTTTTTCTTACTCTTTACACAATGTCTTCCACTATATGCTGACTGTGTTTCACTTGTTCCTATGTGAGGCAGTATAGTTTCAGATATTTATTCTGTCTCCATCACAGAACTTTTTCTAGTCTATTGATAATCAGGTATGCTTAGCTTCAATGGCCAAAATCATCAATTTGGTAAGAATAACATTTCCATTTGCAGTTCCTATCTCATAGTGTCTAGTATGTCTCACATTTATAGTTGAAACTGCAAACTTTGCTTAACATAGTAATAAATACATACAGAATGGTTTCATGATCTAGTACTAAATGAGTCATTACCCAAACAGCTTGAGTTATTTATATTCTATTCTTCAAACATATACAAAACATATTTACAGAAATGATTAAACTGAACATATAATTAAAGAATGAGAAAAGAAACCTTGAGATCATCTAGTACAGCCTCTTAATTTCACAGGTGAGGAAACTTCAGTCACAGGAAGTTAAACAAACCCGTGAAGGTCATATGACTTGCCAGGTCACATGTTCAAAATGCCTAGGATGCTACCAGTGTTTGTGAGTCACAGAGGTATCAGCCTGTGGGTGGTAATCATGATTATACAAACAGTGGTTCTTGGAGTAGGTTTGGAAACCCAAAATGGTTACTACCTGATTACCAAAAATATTGACTTTGTTTGCAAGGAGACAAAATAATCTACTGTGACCTCACCACCAAAGGGGGCAAACTTCCCAATGAGGAATGAATACCTTTCCAGCCATTGAAGGAGCTAAGTGTCATCACAAGGAAAATAGCTCTGACTACAGACCCACTGGGTACTGGAGATTTTTCAACTACCAAATTTTTCCACAGTTCTTATTTACCTCTCGTCTACCTATGTTAGTTTCTCCTTGGTGACTTTATCTGATTCTTTGCCATCTTGTCCCATGGTAGCCTAAATAAATGTTCTTGTTTGCTTTGTAATTTTTCCATGTAAAATTCCATTTATCTCCAACTGAAACCTAGATTTCCTGTGATACAATCACTTTCCTTAAAAACTTCCAAGTGAGATCATTTTACTGACCTTCCTGCCTCCCATTTCTTTGCTCCCTGAACCATTCAAAGCCCAAGTCACTCTTGCCCTAGCCTAGACTCCTGTCTCCTGGTCACTAATCCATTTGAGAAATGAATCTGCCTCCTCTTCATCTCTTTGCTGCCAATTCATTCATGAACTTAGAGCTTCTAACTCAGAACTATATGATTGCCTTGGGTTATTCTGTCTTCTCCTCCTAACTAGTCCATTCTCCATATGACCAGAGCTTTGTTATCTCAACCACAAAGTTGATGATGTCTATAACACATGTACCTCATAACCTCCAAGATAAAATTATAAAGTCTTTTCAGTAAAAACTCTCTGACCTGGTGAAGTATATAGTTTATGTGTTTTGATTCAATGAATTAATTTAGATAAATTTATTCTTAAGAGATAATCAGAGATTTAAGAACATTTGTCTTCAATAATGGCATTCTTGTAGGATATTATTCAGATGAACTTAAGAAGAAGACAAAATTGGAAGAGAAAGAGAGAGGGATGTCAGAGAAAGAAACAGCCTGAATATTAACAAAGATCAAAACAATTCCAAATTTAAAATAACTATAAAGTGGATTATAATATTGCAACCAAAAATTATATTTATTGAAAGTTTGGTTGCCAACCAAACACAAGTAAGTTCACTACAGCTTAATTTCTCAGTTGATTGTAAATTAAATCTCCAGTCCAAATGCAGAACGTAATTCCTCCAGGAATTCAAATAGTGTACAAAAGCAGGTAGCTTAACAAAGGAAGGAACTGGTAGAAGTGTGACTTTCTCAAAATTTTGTCTTTTCTCTCAGGATATAAACCCAAGAGTGAACAGTCACAGAAATATAGTGATGGCATGAATATTTAAGATTCCAGGAGAAACTTAACATTTGGCGCCAAAAGATTGAGCAAATCATCCATTGTAAGACAAAAGAATTTAGAAAAAAATCCAGTAGAAAAGAATTGAAGAATGAAATTCCTTAACTTATTAATAACTATATCGCTATCTTTACCTACATTGATGTCTCTATATCACAGCAAAATCTGTGAGCTCAGCTCTGAGCTGCAAATGCATGGGAAGACCCAAAGTAGCACACAAAAAGCTTTGGAAATTGAATCACAGCATAAAATACCAATCAAGATTCTGATTGATCCCTACATAGCTGGTGAGTGGCACAGAACCAAAGTAGTGGAGTAAAGCTCTGGAAATTAAACTTATAAACTTATAAACCACTATCAACAAAGGCGAGAAAAAAATTGCAATAAGAACCTATATAGTTTGAAAATCTGTTGAAATAAGAGGAACAAAATAAAAAATTTTGTCAGCAGAATTTTAACAGAACCCAACAACTAATGTCCAAAATGACCAGTGTATAATCCAAAAAGATTAAAAATATGAAAATATACAAATCAAAGAAAACACAATGATTTGTCAAAGTAAAATACAATCAATATATACCTACTACAGAGCAACTCAAAAGTTGTAATTATGCAAAATGAGTTAACTATACAAAATATTACTGCTCTATTAGCTGAAAATAAACAATCTTGAAATAAATGGATAAAGATAGTAGCTTTTAACAATTAATTAAAAGTTTAAAATCAAAACTTGAGGACAAAAATATGGTATAGAATTGTTTCAAAATTCACTTCTGAGTCCAACAACTCAATGGAAAAAGCAGGTGAGTCTGTGAATTTAGAGATAGATGAATATAACTTAGCTTATTAAGGAATGAAAAGGAAAAATATTAAAAGTAAATAACAGAAACTAGGTATTGTATAAAATATCAAAAGTTTTAACATTCTTGTTACTGGGATTCTAATGAGGAAAGGAAAATAATGTGATACAGATAAGAATTCTGGAAGAATCAGCTGAATTATCCCAAATTGATGGAAGGACTGATGGCCAGATTCAAGAAGCTCTGCAAATCCTAAACAAGATAAACTCAAAGAAAATCAGGATTAGACATAGAACACTGGTAACTACTATAAAGAAACAAATCTTAAAAACAGTGTTCCAAGTGGTGAGAGGAAAAAAGATCATGTTAAGGAATGTGAGAAATGCCTTTGAGAAAATTCACCATTCATTCATGATTTCCGCAAAGGAGCAAGATGAGGAATTTTTTAGTTTGACAAAGGTCATACCCCAGAGTACATACTACATTCATACACACATAAAACTATACTTACACAAAACTTAATTGTGAATGTATGAAAGTTCAGGGACAAGACCTGGATATTCATTCTGTCAGCTCTATTCAATACCATACTGAAGACAATGCAACAAAGCAATAAACTAAAGCAAAAAACAGATGGATTGAAAAGGAAAAAATTAAACTCAGACATGGTCACACAAAATAATATTAAGAAATCTACAAAACTTATACTAATAAGTGTGCTTAGCAAAGTCAAATGTGTCAACTCAAATATGTCTAGGGTTGGTATCCTGAAAACTGTAGAGAAGAATCTTAAATAATTAAAAGATGTTAGTTAATGTCTCTGACCACTAAAGAAATGCAAATTAAACAACTATTTTAAAACAACAGTATTGAATATATTAACCATTGTTAATCTCTTATTATTTTATTTTGAAATTCTGTATCATCATCTCTATTATTTTTTATTTTAAAATTTAAAAAACTATGAGATTCTATCTTACCTCCAGAAAGAATAGCTATCAGCAAGAAATCAAATTAAAAACACTGGCATGGCTGCAGAGAAAAAGGGACATTTCTACGTTGTTGGTGAGAATGTAAATATATGCCACCACTATGGAAATAAGTGTGGAGATCCTCAAAAAACTGAGAGTAGAAATTTCATGTTATTTCTCGCTAGGTATCTTCCTCAAAGCATCAAAGACATCATATTATTATGTTATATGCATACCCATGTTTATTGCAGCACAATCTATAACTCAACCTTATAAATAGCCTATAAGCCCATCAACAGGTGAATTAATAAAGAAAAATACGATATTCACACGAAATGGAGTACTACTCTGCCATAAAGAAAGACATTTTTGAGTCATTTCTAGGATAATAGATGCACCTTGGCACAGTAATGTTCAGTGAAATAAATCATAAACATAAGCTTAAATGTCAAATGGTTTCTCATATATGAGAACCCCAAAATATAAAGAAGAAGAAAAATAAAAGACAGTAAGAAAGAGAGAGACAGAGTTTTCTGAAATGGGAAGGCAATCAAGAGATGGAGGTAGAACAAGAGGAGAGATAGTGAACAGAAAAGAATTAAAATGTGTTATGTACATGCACCAATTTCCCACAATTTAATTATTATATATTATAGACATGTACTAGTAATAAAAAATCTTGTTGTTCAAGAATTGCAGAATTTAGGATGTCAATTTCTTTCCAGAATAATAAATTCATTACAGACTCAGTCAAATTTCCAACAAATCTATGTTGTATACATTAGCTATACAATTATACAACTGATTATACAATTAATATATAGAAAGGCAAGGGGACATAAAGAGTCAAAGCTTTTTTTGAAAAATAAATATTTAGAGATTGTTTATGACATGAGCTGATTTCAGCTTATTACAGAAGTCTTAGCAATAATGACAGTATAGGATCAGTGAAAGGCCATCAGTAGAGGATAATGGAACAAGTGGAAAGCCTGGAAATAGAGCCCCACAAATATAGCCAAAGAATTTTGACAGAAATGTGAAGTCAATTTGTGGAGAAATGGTAGTCTACTATACAAATGGCATTGAAACAACTGAATATTCATACACAGAAAAAGAATGTCAGCACACACCCCATATCTTACATAAGATTTAATTTTTAAAACCAAAATGTAATAGAAAAACCTACAAAATTTGGTGAATAAAAATGCAAAGAAAAGCTTTGTAACTTGGCTAAAGAAATTTTAAATACACTAAAACCACATTTATAAAAGAAAAAATATATGAATTGACTTCATCAAAAATACAAACTTTTCCCTTTATAGAGAATGAAGAACCAAGAAATGTACTGGAATGAAATATTTGTCAATCACATATTTGTCAGAAACATGACCCAGATTAAATGAAGAATTCTAAAAAGTGAAGCGGATAGTTAATCCTGACTATCATCCTGATGAGTAACACACATTTCTGAGTGTGTGTTGATGGATGATGTTGGAATCCACTTCCAGTCCCTGCTGCCTTTCTCTCTGGTAATCCTCCCCTGAGTGCTGCTTCTCAGACACCATAAGTTGAGCATCTTTATCCCCCCATACCTTTCTGCCATGATGTCTTGGATCCAGCCAACTGTGAACTAAACCACTGACATCATGAGACAAAGAAACGTCTCTTCCTTAAATTGTGTATGGCAAGTATTTTGTCCCAGTGACTGGAAGCCAACCGGTGCACTTTATTCCAAGAAAAGGGAACCTATTAAAATGTGGAAATAGAGGTGTTTTTTAAAAAATTTCCTCCAGTTGATTTAATGTAAAGTACTGTGTTGCCTATGTTGTCCTCTTCTGATCTGCTCTGTACTGCCCCCTTTTGTTTTATTCTCTTTTAAATTAAAAAAAAAAGAGAGAGAGTTTGATCTTTCAGGTAAAAAATGAAATTTGTAGTTTCAATATAAAATATGTATTTGAATAATTGATTTATATTTGGAATTTTAAATTGAAATCTTCCTTAATCTGTAAGCAATATTGAGATATTTCAAGGAAGTATTACCATATCTGCATGTTTCATTTTTTCCTATATAAAAATTATGTATGTGTGTATGAATGTACTTATCCTAATATAAAGTGGGATTACCTCTGCTATCCACTGTATACCCTTACAGTAGATAGCAGAGCAAGATAAAGAGCTTGATTTATATTAAGATTCGAATTTTAAGTCTTCAGTAGTATTAAAATAATCAGATAATATAGTACATAAAATGTCTGAGATGGAACTTGGCTCATAAGTTTTAGTTTTAGGATTTAATATAGAAAGAATACCAGTTAATAAAATATTACTAAGTTTTTGTTAGTTCATTAAACAGAATAGTTTGTGCTGTCATTGTTTGTTCTTTTTTTATGCTTTGATTTTGTAACTTGAATAACTACTTCTAAGATAACAATATGTAATATAGCAACTAGTGATGATTTCTT
>PVJX010045420.1:0-12726 GCA_004027295.1 Dolichotis patagonum | reverse complement strand
AGACATGATTTAGAGCAAAACTAGATACTAGTGGCCCACCCTGGTGATGTTGTCTGGTTCATATCTTTGTGAGTTTGATGAACATATTACTGATTTGCATTCCTTTTAATACAGAGCTTTTGATGATCTGCTCAGGGTGGTGCCTTAGATGCCCACATCCTTACCCTAGAATATCAGTGATTTTAGCACTGTCTTTCCTTTTCTATAGTTTATTAACTCTGATCTCACTTGCTACTGCCTACATCTGTTGCTATCACATCAGTGACTCCCTTAAACAACAGTTTGCTTTTCTACTGTTTTTGACCATGTTCCCCATTCTTATTCAGTTGAATTTGGCACATTTCTGGCACTAATTTTCAGGTCAGTCTTTCTGACCTGATAAAAAGTGATGTTTTTCAGTCTCCAAGCTTGCTCCTCTAAATTGTAATTTTGCTTAGCTGCATCTTTTGAACTAGCTGGCTTACAGTTCAGCTTCATCCTATTTTGGAGCTACCAAGCATCTCTTATTTGTTTACCACTAAAATTCTCCCTGAGTTTTGAGACTGACCTTAGGTGTGTAATTCCATGCTCTTCTCTCAAGGTTATCAGTTTCTTTGGAGATGACATTGATTTTCTCTGTTCTTATAACCTGTTTCTCCTTTTGGGAAAATTTCACTGTAAATATTCCAGCATAAGATAAGGAGACAGTGATCTAATACACATAGACTCTGATGCTTTACACTCAGAGCTTTTTGTGAGACCTGTATCCTCTTGTCTTTGGCTTTCTCTTCTATTGTGGAATCACCATCCAGTATGCATGATGGGAGGGGCAACTCATGAGCTCAGCATTCTCTCTCAGCTGCCATTTTTAAAGTCTGCACTTTACAAGTAGAATTTTATGGGGATGGAGTTACTGACTTTTGTTGCAATAAAGACAAAGTGATCTATCCATCTTGAAGAGGTGCTTTATGCCTTGTTTATGGGTTTCATATTTGCACCTTATTATCCACTATTACTGTGTTCATTGACTTCATCTTTCTATCTTTTTTTCCATGCCTTCTGGTACTTTGCCTGTACATACATTATCTTTTTTAGTGTCAAAAAGTGACCAAAATGAGACAGATTTGATGCAAATGGAGGAGATTAATATGATCATATCTGAGTATGTTTTAATAAGTTCAGCTTTACCAACTTCTCAAATTTTTAAATATCCCCTTACCCCAAAACAGTTTTTGCAATTTATCATAAAGTTCTTGAGATCTTTGTGGCTTCTTTACTGGAGAGTTCATCCTTCACAGATGCTCCTGAAGTTTTGACTAGTAAAGTTTTAGTAATAGTAGTAGTGGTAGTAGTAGTAGTAGTAGTAGTAGTGTGTGTGTGTGGTGCTGGTATCAAACACATGACATTGGGCATGCACTCTACAATCGTGTTAGATTCCCAGCCATTAAGTAATAACTTCTGTTGCATTCAATAATAAAAAGTTTGTGACTTATATTAATTATACCTTTTTTCGAATATATTTTTGTTGAAATGAGAAAAAAGAAAAATAGAAGTTAGGCACAAATGATCATTCTTTTCTCAAATATGAAAAGTGAAGAAACTGTTTCCAGACTCCAAATTATAGTTTCAGGTGACGCATCTTCATCCACATAATATCCTTATATAAAAACTGCCTACTGTTATGCACAAGCACTAACTCCTCACAGTGAGTACACCATGGTGCACCATGAGCATGTATTTATAAAAACAAAAGTAGCCGCCTAATGCCTGTTCTGTAACAGTGTAAGCTAATTGAAGATCTTGATCTAAGGAAAGGCTTGTCAGCATTGTACAGCTTGTTTCCTTCTCCACGTAAATGTATTTAGGACTATTATTATATTTCAATTTTTTTGGTGAATGTCTCATATTTTCTGCTGTGGGCTTTGCAAATGAAACTCCAGCCCCATTTCATTTCTCTTTTCCTTTCTGTGTGTTCTGGACTGAACCTAAGCCCTCAACACCTAACAACATTCCAAGTCCTCTGTCATTTGTCTTTAAAATTTTGAGACAGTCTCAAGTCACTATGTTTCCCATGCTTAGCAGAATTTGTAATCTTCCTACCTTAGCTTTCCAGAAAATTGGGTTTATAAACATGTGTCACCATGCCTAGATCTCTTCACCCTACTATTTGCAACTTCTTTACTCTATAAATAAAAAGTAATGAGTGATTAATTAAAATGTAGTTATATGTTTTTCAAGGTGAATTTGGCATGTTTCATTTTATTGGATAACATATTTATGTGAAGTTACAAATTTAAGATTTGAGAATATTATCAGTTCACTTCCTCTTGTTTAGTCTTGCTAATTAAATTCACCCTGCATGGAAAAGCTATTGTTTCTGTGTCTAAGTCACTCAATATGGGCCTTGTATATTTTCCTTAAAAGTGTCATCTTTTTTTATTCTCCATCAATTCATGTGACTCCTCTTTTAATATATTTCAACCACAGATTAACCAACTTTTCTTTGGCTTCTAATAACTATCTATGTATTAAAAATTTCCTATGTTACTAGTACAAAACCTAGTTAAGTTCAAATCTCTAAACCAAGATGATACCTTCAAAGGGTGTCATCACTGAGGTAAGGTCGAACTCATGCATTGAACTGATACTGAACTTTAGAAGACTTCAGGGAGCTGAAATGACTCAAATTTCCTCTTTAAAGTTGCTGGATGGATACTGAGTAAAAATTAAACTAAAATGGTACGATCACGTTGTGTTAAATGATTTTGATTCACCAGCTCACACAGTCCCCAAGTGAATTTTGTCATAAATATGAAATTCTGTGTCTTGACAATGTCACTGGGGGTTTTCAGTGATATTCAGGATAATCTTGGTTAACATTTGATTTACCTACATTACTTTGCACTATTGTTCCAAAGTCTACCACTGCTAAAAGCTAATAAGGCTCCTCAAACTTTGGAGGCAAATGTAGAATGAAGCTAAGGTTGTACCTTAGGTGCTAAGACTGAAATGAGTCTAATAAAAAATAAAAGACACCTGAGTCATTAAATCATTTATTTCAAGCTAAAAGCAATTTATATTGGGTAGCACTGATCAACTGTCAAAAAAGTTAAAAGCTCCTTTTATGTCTATTTTCCAAACTGGAATTTATGACTGAAATGATTCTGTGCTATTCTCAGTAAACAAAACAGAAAAGAGACAGTGAAGAATTTTCCTATGTATTTGTGAATGAGTTTTCAAGTGATTTATTTCTTCTCCTTTTCTGTATAATTTTTATTAAGGTAAAAGTCAATGTAACTTAACCATTTTAAAGGGGACTGGTCATTCGGTGTCTGTCAGTGCACTCAAAATGTGATTGCTACCGCTTTTGTCTAATTCTAAAACATGTTCATCATCAGTCTCCAAAACAACTTTGCTTTCATTAACCACTTGATCCTATTCTGTAATAGTTCCAAACCCTGGAGGCCAAATTTCAGTATTTTTTTTATCTACAAATTTATTTACTCTAAATACTATGCATAGACTTTCATGTTATTAATTTTTGTGACTGTTCCTTCAATAACTATACTTTGTACGCTCAACCATATTACAGCATTTAACAATACTTAACTCATTCTTATGTCTTTCTAATATTCCATTGCATGAATATACTGTGGTTTTTTCATGCTATCGTCCTATGGTAGCCATTCAGTCTGCTAACACATTTGGCTATTTTGAACAATGCTGCTGTGAACCTGTGAGTATAAGTGTTTATTTCAACATAAGTTTTGTTTGTTTTGGATAATACATGTAAGTGTTGAATTGTTGATTTATATGGTAATTCTATGTTCAATATTTTGAAGAGTTGTATATGAGAATTCTCCAAAGAATAGAACAAGTTTTTGAAGAATTATGTATTAGAGTTCTCCAGAACTCTATTTATATTATATTATATTATATTATATTATATTATATTATATTATATATTACATTATTTTATATTTAATCATATATAAATGTATAAAATGTATATATAATATTATAATCATGTTTTATATATAATACAGTGAATATTCAGAAATATATTTATTATGTGGGAGTAGCTCACAAGATTCTAGGTGTTGAAAAGCCCTATGATCGCTGTCTGTAATATGGAGGCCCGGGATACCTCATAGTCTAATTTCCATCCCAACCTGAAGGTTTTGGAGTGAGGAGAGACAGGGCTGACACTCTCAAGCCATGGCTGAAAGTCCAAGAATCAAGAGTACCCAGGTCCTTGGACAGGAAAAAATAAATGTCCCATATTAAGCAAACAGGGAAAATTCTCTCTTTCTTACTTTTTATTCCCCACAGACTTCAGCAGATTGGATGAGGTTCACACACATTAGGGAGTGTCAGCCTTACTTAACCTACAAACACAAATGTTCATGTCTTTGGAAATATTTTCATAGACACAAGACTAAATCATGTTTGGTTAGCTCTTTGGACATCCCTTAACCGAGTCAAGGTTTAACCAGCCCAAATTGCCAAACTGGTTTCCACCGCAGCTGAACCATTTCACAATCTCACTAGCAGTGCGGAAGGGTTCCAATATCTCCACATCCTGTAATTCCTGTTCATCTTTATTTGTCTTATGACCATGTTGATCTTATTTCCTCTTCTGTAATGAATATGAAAGGTTGACAATACACAATTTTATAAGATTCTGGAGGCTGGGAAATCTGAGAACATCAAGCTAGCATCTGCTGAGGGTTTTCTTGCTGTGTTATTCCATGGTGGGAGATGGAAGCACAGCAAGGAAATGAGGGAGAGACCGACAAAACAACAAGGGCCCACTTTTCTAACAGGTCTTCTCTCACAGTAGCTATCCCAATTTCCTAATTCATAACCCTTTCCCATGTAGGGACATTAATCTATTTGTGAAAGCAGGGACATCATGACCTAACCATCTCCTGCTAGACACATGCTTTTAAAGCTGTGACACTGGAAATTAAATTTCAGCAAAAGTTTTTGAGAAGACATTATAGCCATACCACCATCCTAGTGTATGGATGGTTTGGATTTGCATTTCCTTAATTACTAAATAATACTGAATGTCTTTTTAGATGCTGGTTATTTTATACCTTTGGAAACATGACTGGTGACATTCTTTAGCCATTATTAATTTGGTGATTTGCATTTACACTGTTGAGTTTTAAATATATATATATATATATATATACCCCTAGACATTTATTAAATGTATGATAAATATGTATTTTATTTTTATGCTTTCTTTTCACTTTCTTAATAACATTCTTTCTTAATAACATTCTTGGGTATACAGGAATTTTAAACTTTCTTGAAATTAAATTTATACATTTTTATTCATGCATTTAGATGAAAGTCCATTATCTTACATAACATGAAGAATATTCATGCTTATGTTTCCATGAAATAATTTTATGGTTGTCTTTTATGTTTAGAACCTCAAAAATTGATTGTGTAGTATTTTATATGGAATAAAGTAGTGATTCAAATTCAATCTTTTATCCATCAGCCTTTTTTAAAAAATCTTTTTGAGGCAGGGTTTTATTGTGCAGTTCAGGCTGTCTAGAACTCACTTTGTAGCCCAGGTTGGCAGTGATCTTTTGGCCTCGACTTCCCAAGTGCTGAGATAACAGGTGTGCACCATCAGGACCAGCCTCCTCTCATCTTTAGATCACTTACTAAACGGTGGATTTGGAATCCTTTTTGGAAGGCAACTGGCGACAGGGATATAGATTTACTACTCAATTCCTAATTGTATTCCACTGAACATGTGTATCTCTATACTAATGAAACTTTTGCTTTCATTGATTTTTTGCTATTGATTGTCTAAAATTTTCACATCTATTTCCACACTAATTTTTATTATTTATTTTCTTCTACAGCATGAATTTAGTTTATCTTTTTAAATTATAATATTGATTTCAAATGCCTCTTTGTTCAGTTATTGTTAGTATAAACCTTCATCAGATCACTACTTTATTTGAACTCATAAATTATAGTATGTTTTTATTTAATTGGCCTCTTAACTATTTTATAATTTCCATTACTAATTTTCTTTTGTCATTTGTTGCTTAATAGTGTTTGGTTATTTTCTACATACTTGTGAACCTTCTATTTTTCTTTATTTTATAGATTTCTAACTTATTCTACTGTGATTACAAAAGATAATTTCTATGATACGAATCCTTTCAAACTTACTGGAATTTCTATTGTGGTCCAACATGTAGAGTAACCTAGAGAATGTTCTAGTGAATTTATATAAAAGTGTGTTTGGATGCTGGATGAAGTGTTTGCATGTCTCAGGTCAAATAAGTTTGGAAAAGGGTTTATTTTCATGTGGATATTTTCCTGTTAATCTTCTATCTGGTTGTTCCACCAGTTATTCAAGTTGTGAAATTTAAATTTTCCAACTACTATCTTCAAATTATTATCCCTTCAGTTGTCAATATTTGCTTTATGGAACTTCGTATTCTTTCTTCAGTGTATTTGTATTTAAATTTTTGCATCTTCCTCATACATATTCCTATTGAAATATTTTTTTACATAAATCATTTTGTGAGATGAGTACAGACTCTCAGTCATGTTGTTTGCTATTGCAGAAAACTTTTTTCCCCCATTTTTCCATTTCCAGTGTATATATATTCTTAAGTAATTCTTTAGTAAGGGAAACTTTTTTCTTTTCAAATCATTTTTAAAATTTATTTAAGTTTAATTAGTTTAAGGAAAATTCTACTATTTTGTTGTTTGTTTTCTTTCTATCATGCTTTTAAATTTATAATTTCTATCATGATTACTTTCTTTTGTATTTAATTACTTTTTAAAGAGCTCCCTTTTTATTACTTCTCAAAAAATTTTTTTTTGTATTTTAAAGACATTTTATTCATGGTTACCACAGGGATCACAATTAACATCCTCAATTTAAATTTTAAGAATTTCATTTAATTTTTATCAATTTAGCTTTTTTAAATCACAGAAGTTATACTTATAAGGCTTCTTCCTTCCCTTACACTTGTTTTTACAAATGGCATTATCATATTGTGCCTTTTTTTAACATTGATTATAAATAAAAACAGCTACAAAACAAAAATATAATCATATTTTTGTTCAAAAGATTATATATTTACCATTAAGAAATATCTTTACTTTTTCCTATGCTTTTCATTTGTGTATTTTAGTTAAGTCTTGTTGGCTCCAACTTCTCTTCTAAAACAAGTATCTTGGAAGTAAGTGCTTTCAGCTTATGCTTATTTGAAAAACTTTAAATTTCTTCTTCACTTAGGAGTGAGAGTATTTCTCCATATAGAATTCTTTTTTTTATTTTAAAAAGGGTAAAATTAAACACAACAAAACAGAACAAAACAGAACACAGAAAGCAATGTAAGAGACATAAATTTCAAAGCAAGAAAATCAGAGATCTTCACTATCTATCATACTGTCTCCTGTTTTCTTCCAAATAGTTGTCCATATCTTCATATACAGAGAATTCACATGAAACAATATAGTATAGAACTGATCTGAACATGATGGGGAAGGCGTTTTAGGTTTTTAAGACCAGACAACAGGGAAGCCAATAATGGCTGTCATAGTGTCTCTCATTCTCTTCAAAATAGCTGTCCATACCTTCATGTATGTTGAACTTAAACAAAACAAAACAGGCTAAAATCACTCTGAACAAAGAATGATAGTATTGCTGGATTTCACATCATTATGCTACAGAATCAGCACTGGGTACTGTTGTGTCTCTTTTTCTTCAAAGTAGTTGTTCATTTCATCACATGTTATATAACTGGTTCTCATAACCTGTTTATAAGTTTTATGCATGCATGAGTCTCTACATGTATATTTATCCTTTATGTATTAGAGGGAAAAACAAAACAAAGCAAGACAAAACAAAACAAATTCTTAGAAAAACATGAGATGAAAAAGTCATATAAAACCACAATATAAGGTGATCTACAATGGTTACTATGATGCCTCAGCCGTATATAACAATATTAATAAAAACAAAGCATTGGAGATATTATAAGACTTCAAAAGCAGGTAATAATCAAACTAGAGTGGGTATCCTAGTGAATCTTGTCATCGTCAGTGTAGTTGCCTATACTCTCAGACTTGATAATATCAATCATAACAGATTCAAATAAAATCAATTAATACAAAACAGCAATGTAACAAACCAGATTCAAATAAGATCAGTCATAATAAGACAGTGTAAGTTATACAGGGCTTCAGATTAAGTTATAGGAATTTAAGGATGAGTGCTGTAATATATCCTGCTATTTTGGGGATAAATGTCTGTGCCCTCAAATCTAGTGCAAGTAAACAAACTGGAACAGGATACAATCCTTCTAAACAGAGTGGTGAGAATAATGCAGATTTTAAATCCTGATACACTATTAACAATATCCTCTGCTTTCCTTTTTTAGACAATTCTTCCCCTTTCAGGCCCACAGGGTGCACTGTACATTTTGGGTCCCACTAACTCCCACAGTTTTTAGACTGGGGGGACCAACCCGCTATTTACCCTAACTGGTTCTGAACCTTCTGACTCCTGGGCTTGATCTCGAGTTGTATTCCTTTACCTACAAAAGCCTCAGGATTTTCCTTCATTACAGCTGAGTAGTTCTCTACTGCACAAAAGTATCATGTCTTTTCAACCTATCTGTAGGTGCTAGTCGAGTTGTCCCTGTTTCTATCTGGTTCTCTGTCACATAGAGCATTATTTCCTCATATTTGACTTTCTGTCCATAAACCCTCTTTCAGGTTAATTATGTTTCCAATATAGAGCATCTCAATAGAGCCTATCTCCTGATCTACTCTGCCTGTGTTTTTTTTGTTAGTGTATCAAGGCCATCTATGTTAGAGATTACAGCTAACCTTCTCTGCCTCATTCCTGCTATGCTACTTTTCTGCCACTGGTTGTCTGCTTTTCTCCTTCATTCCACTGTTGGCCCCATTCATTAAGGCCTTTGTGCTACTGTTCCTGGAATCCTAGTATTTTTTTGTCTCTCTCTCTCTACAATGTCCTTCAGTATTTTTTGTAGAGTTGGATTGGTGGTCACAAATTCCCCTATTTCCTCTTTGTTATGGAAGCATCTTGTTTCTCCATTAATTTCTAGAGATAGTTTTGCAGGGTACATCAATCTGGGCTGGAGGTTATTTTCTTTCAGGGCTTGGAATACTTTGCTCCAAGCTCTTCTTGATTTGATGGTCTGTATCAAGAAGTCTGTTGTGATTTTGATGGGTTTTCCTTAATAGTTGATCTGTTCCTTTTCTCTGACAGCTATTAATAGTCCATTCTTATATTGAATTTCTACAATCTTGATTATTATGTGCCTAGTACACCTAGTGTACACCTAGTACACCTCTGTTTTGGTTGTAGGTGGCTGGAGTTCTGTATGCCTCATACATCTGAATATCATTTCCTTTTGTTATGCTTGGGAAGTTTTCCTTAATTATTTCTGTGAATAGCCTTTGTAATTCCTTTGTTTTGACTCCTGCTTCTTCATTCACATGTTTTATTCTTAGGTTATAGATCCTCTTGTCATCTTCTAGCCTTTGCATTATTACTGACTGTTTTCTTGTTATTTTTAAGAGATCTTTTCTTTTGTGATCACACATCACACATTGCAAACAAGTTTTGATAGTCTAACCTTAGTTTCTTTCAAGCAGTTTTGCCAGCTTTCAATGGAGTTTTAGTTTCCTGGTAATTTCTTTGCATCCGCTTAATGTATTTTAGGTTTTCTTTATGTTCTTCATCAAACGTATTTCTCCTTTTTTTGTGTTCCTCCATTCTTCTGTCTGTGTCTTCTTGAGAGGTGCTTAGCATTTGTTTAATTAATCTATTTATATCTTGCTTAATTTGATTTAATATTTCAGTCTTGAGCTTGTCTATGAGGTCCCAAAGATAACTCTTTATGTCTGCTGATGCTGTGTTTGATGTTGCATGTTTGCTGCTCTTAATCTCTTTTGTATTTACCTCTCTAGGATCAATATTCTCAGGGTTGGGGGCTGGGGGATGGGGGCTGAGAGCTTTTTCTTATTTCTTTCTCTTGTCATGTTTTTGGTTTCTTCCACACAAGTGTATAGTGTAGTTTCTAACCCCTTTCCTTGTTGGTTATAGTTTCCCTGAAGCGTGCTGGCTAGGGGTTTCTGCCTTCTCCAGTTTGCTGTTGTTCACTGAGGTGCAGGCAGGGGCAGTGTATGCTGGCTCCTCCCCTCTGGGCAAGTCAACCTTCACAGGACTTCACTGCATCAGTGCATGCTGCATGTAAGGAATTGGTTTGGGAAGACTTATTGGGTCCCAGCCAAGGGTGTGACCCAGGCCCAGCAGATCCCACCAATCTGCTCTGGGAAGGGAGCAATCAACTGAAGCCATTGCTGTTCCTAGTTCAGACCCATCCTGCCTGACTCCAACACGTTGTCCATTTGGTCACCTTTTGCTCGTGGTAGGGTCTTATTCCCAGCACTCACCGTGGGTTAATGCTGTTCCCTCTCTGGTCCTTTCTCAGTTGGGCTCCCGGACTTCCCACTTCAGTGTGGCTGCAGTGTGATTTCAAGGCAGCTCTGGGCAAGTCACATGCAGCGTGGCTCAGGCCAGTGGCATTGGCTCAGGTTCAGGTGCTCTGGCCAGTGGTCTCGGGGGCACAAATTCAGGTGGCTTGGCAAAAGCAATGTGACCACTATTCTTAGCTTCTCTAATGGTAGCTCCAGAATTTCATGTTTGATCAGCTCTTTTCCCTTCAGTTTCTTCCTGGGTTGAGAGAATCCATTGCCTTCTGTCCGGACCTCTCCATGATGTTTTATTCCCGCATCTGAGCTGTCTTTCTCAGGGAGGCTCCGTATCCTGCTGCTTACCAGTCTGCCATCTTTAACTCCTCTCGCATATAGAATTCTTGTTGAGAAGTTTTTAATTGTATTCTTCTTTCTTTTTCCAGTCTTTCAAAATGCCATCCCACTGCTTTCAGTCTTGAGAAAAACTGTTGATACAGGAATATTTTTTATGTGATGAGTCATTTTCCTTTGTTGCTTTCATGATACTTTGCCTTTGGCTTTTGGTATTTTGATTTATCTATAAATAAACAAGGTGTCTTAGTGTAGATTTCCTTGCACATGTTTTTCATGGGATGTGTTGCAACTCTTAAATGCATACATTTCTAGGGGCTTTATAATCAAAGTTATGAGGTTTTTATCTCTTGTTTTCAAGACTCTCTGTTTACTCATATGGTTTCTCCTAGCATTACATGTATACAGTACCAGTGTAATATATATAAAATATATATACATATATGCATATTGATATGTATATATGTATAAATATGTATGTATGAATGTATGTATGTGTGTACATGTATATATATTTATATATGTGTATACAACATCTATGTAAATATATATGTCTATATATTGGATTTGTCTTCTTATCCCTAGGATATACTCCTATGAGTGGAATTCATAGTTTTTATGGTACTTTGAACTTTAAGGAACTGCCAGATTATTTCCCAAAGTGGCTATAACACTTTCATCCCAACCAGCAGTACATGAATTCTCTACTTTTTCACATCATAACTCATTGTGATTGGAATCATTTTTCATGGTAATTAATTATGTTGAACATCCTAATTTTTACTGTTGGACATTTATTTATTATTTTTGGATTAATGTCTATATAATGGAGTAGTAGATTTTATGAAGAAAATTTAATATTTGTGGAGCTGAGATAAAGAATCAAAATGAGTCATTTGTTATTCTCTTAAAATTCATATAATAGATAATACATTAGCTCTTTTATTTCTGTGTATGTACATACTATTTTAATCATTATAATCTAAAAGTTGGTGGTTATTCTTTCCTAATAATTTAAGAACTCTTTAACACAAACCTTCTTGAAAAAGCAAGGAAACCTGGATATACTGTCAACTTTCTGGAAGGATAATAGAAAATATGCTTAATATAAAAGTAAACTAGCCTACAAAATCCCATATTTTATGCAAAGAAAGAACTATAAAAAGTGTTTGTAACATCACCTCTTGATCATATTAAAATAATAAAGTCTTGTTCTTTATTCTCAGATCAAAAATGCTAATATCCTCATTTTATGTCAACAGGAATAATATCAGTCAAAATTATTCTACTACAGAATATAGAAATTGACAAATAATATAACCCTAAGAAATAGTATTTATAAGTCATCCACACTAGGCATCCAGTCCAGTTGGCACATCATCCTGATATATAACATAGCAATAACACAGTGTCAGTACTTCCACTTAGAGATGAGGCAATAAAGCTAGAGAAGTTCTAAGGTGTAGATAGTGTCATGTAGTATGTAAATGGTAGAACTGAGATTTGCATAAGCCTATATTCATTACATAACCTAGAATTTCCCACTATATGAATTATATATGTAATTACTACTCATATGCAATGAATTACTCTGAATTATGTAAAGAAGGTACACAAGCATACCTATGTTTGCATATGTATTGCATACGTGGTGATGTACACAAACATGTATCCAAGAGTGAAGAATCATATTGATAAACTTGGCTTTCTTTCCACTCTTTTATTTGAAAGAACTGTAAGAGATGAAAACAAATCTTTTGTTTCTTCAATTAAGAATGTTATGCATAGAATATCATTTAAATAAGGATAACACATGTTTAAATGAAAAGAAAGACTTAAATTTTAGTTACTCTGATTTTTACATAGTTATTGATTTCTCCAAATATTCTTCTG
>PVJX010045419.1:0-12526 GCA_004027295.1 Dolichotis patagonum | reverse complement strand
TTTCCTGTTCACTAGCTGCGATATTATCTTCGTGGGCTGAAATTTTATCTTCACTTTCATTGAGGCAGTTTTGACAGCTTTCAATAGAATTTTTGACTTCCTGTATATCTCTTTGAATCTGCTTTATGTGTTCTGTTTGGTTCTTATAGTGTTCATTCAGGGATTCTATTTGTTTGCTTTGTTCCTCTAATTTTTTAGCTGTGTCTTCACTAGATGTGTTCACTATTTCTTTCACTACTTTTATCATTTCTTCTTTTACCTGGGCAATTATTTCTAATTTGAATTTCTCCATAGCTTCCTCTAGTTGCTTCTTTATTTCAGTTGATATCATTTCAGTCATTTCAGGTGTATGGCTTCTATTTTCTTCTATGTACATGGCTCCCAGGCTTTCTTGGGATGGGCTGGTGATTTGAGCCTGCCTTTTGGTCTTTCCTTTTGTCATTTTTCTTTATTTCCTTGGTTTGAGTGGTGTTCCAAAGCTTCCTCTGAGTGTCTCGCAAATCTCCTCAGCTACTGGAGCAGTCTCAGCTCTTCTGCAGGTACTTGCTCCCTAAATTGAGAGGCAGAAGCAGGGTGTGGAGAACTGGGGCCAGAAACACCCCCGGGGCACAATCCCCTGTCCTAGGGGTGTGGATATGAACTCAATGGCTGGCAGCGCTGGTCTCAAGCTGTCCCCAGGCCAGCCCAATTGAGCCCAGTGTCCTCGTGCAAGGTTCCTGCCTCCTGGACTGAAACAAGACCACTGAATGTGGTTGACTGAGGCCCTGCAATCTGCTGGACCCAGTCCAGCATCCCAGTAGCTCCCCAGAAACTCAACAGCTGGAAAGTAGGTCTCCAACTTTCCCCGGGTCACTAGAACTCACCTCCGGCAATCTCCACTCCTCTGCAGACTCTTGGCTCTCTTAATTGAGATGCAGAAGCTGGGCGTGGAGAACTGGGGCCTACAGAGCCCCCGGGGCACAATCCTCTGTCTTAGGGGTGTGGATATGAACTCAGCAGCTGACAGTGCTGGTCTCAAGCTGTCCCCAGGCCAGCCCAATTGAGCCCAGAGTTCTTGGGCAAGGTTTCTGCCTCCTGGACTGAAACAGGACCACTGAGCGTGGTTGACTGAGGCCCTGCAATCTGCTGGACCCAGTCTAGCATCCCAGTAGCTCCCCAGAAACTCAAAAACTGGAACATAGGTCCGTCTTTAAGGGTTTTACCATTCTACTTTCCAGCAAACTTAGTGTTTCTGTATAATATTTACATCTTAGATCTTTGACTCATTTTGATTTTACTGTAGTGCAAGATGAGAGATATGCACCTAGTTTTAATCTTTGGCATGTGGAAAGCCAGTTTCTCCAGCACCATTTATTAAAGAGGCTTTCTTCTAGTGAGGGTGTTTGACCCCTTTATCAAAGATAAGGTGGCTGAGTATGTTTGGAGTTGTTTCTATATCTTATAATCAGTTTCATTGATTCTTGGGTCTGTTTTTTTCCCCTATCTTTATTCTCTTTAATTTTTTCTCTTGTCTAATTGCTCTGGATAGTCTTTCCTAACAATCTTGAATAAGGAATGGTGGCAGTGGACATTCTTGTCTTGTTCCTGATTTTAGTGTGAAAACTTCCAGTTTTTGTCCATCTAGTATGATGTTGGCTGTTGGTCTGTCATAGATGGCTTTTATCAGATTGAGGGAGAGACCATATATTCCAATTTTCTGTAGGGTTTTTTAAAATCATGAATGAATGTTGGACTTTGTCAATTGCTTTTTCTGAGTCTATTGAGATGACCATATGTTTTTTGTCCTTGGCTCTGTTAACATTGTGCATTACATTTATTGATTTGGGTATGATGAACCATCTCTGCATCCCTGGGTTGAGTCCTACTTAGTAATGGTATATAATATTCTTGATGATTTATTGCCTTCTGTTTGCCGGTATATTATAGAGGATTTTCAATGTCTATGTTAATTAGGGAGATTGGCCTATAGGTGTCTTTTTTGGTTGACTTCTCTAGTTTCGGTATCAGGGTAATCCTGCTTCCAAGAATGAGTTTAGGAGCATTGCTTTCTTTTCAACTGTATTAAAAAGTTTGAGGGGCAGTGGCATTAGATCTCTGAATTTCTTGTAGAATTCAGCAGTAAATCCATCAGGACCTGGACTTTTATTTGTTGGTAGATTTTTAATTACATCTTCAATTCCTCTGGCTGGTAATTTAGAATTTTTGTATCTTCTTGATTCAGCTTTTACAATTCATATATATCTAGAAATCTGTCCATTTTTTCTGTGTTTTCCATCTTATCTGTTGTGACTTCATCCTTTTTATTCCCAATTGCATGCATGTGACTCTTTTTTTAAAATATGGTTGGCTAAGAGTTTGTCAATTTTATTTAATATTTCAAAGAACCAATTCTTCAATTCATTGATTCTTTGAATTTTTTTTTTAGTATCCAGTGTGTTCATTTCTGCTCTGATCTTTGTAATTTCCTCCCTTGTTTGAACTTTTGGTTTAGCCTGTTCTTCTTTTTCTAGAAGTCTGAGGATCAATATTAAGTTGTTCATATGTGCTTGCTCTGTTTTCCTGATATGGGTATTTACAACTATAAATTTCCCTCTTAAGACTGCTTTCATTGTGTCCCACAAGGTCCACTATGTTGTATTGTTATCATTCAACTGTAAACACTGTCAAATTTCTTTAATTTCATCTGTGACCCATTGGTTGTTCAGTAGTATTCTATTTAATGTCCATGTGTTTATGAAGCTTGTGGTTTTCTTTGGCATGGATTTCCAATTTCATTGCACTGTGGTCTGATAATATGCATGGGATAATTTCAATTCCTTTGCACTTATTTAAGCATGTTCTATGAGCCAGTATATGATCCATTTTGGAGAATGTCCTGTGTGTAGCTGAGAAGAATGTGTATTCTGATGTCGTGGGGTGGAGCACACTATAGACATCTACTAAGCCCATTTGCTCAAGTTTGATTTAGTTCTACTATTTCATTATTGATTTTTTTTTTTTGTCTAGTTGATCTGTCTTTTAGTGACAGTAGGGTAGCGAGGTCTTCCACTACAATTGTATTAGGTCTTATTTGGTTTTCCACATCCATTAGTAATTGTTTTATATAGTTGGGTGCACTGGTACTTGTTGCATATATATTTATGATTGTTATCTCTTCCTCTTGGATTGTTCCCTTTACCAGGATATAGTGACCTTCTTTATCTCTTTTAATCAGTCTTGGCTTGAAATTTACTTTGTCTGCAAATAGAATACCCCTGCTTTTTTCTGGATTCCTGTTGCATGGAGTATTTTCCATCCTTTGGATTTCAGTCTATGAATTTCTTTTTGAATTAACTGTGTTTCTTGTATGCTGCATATTGTTTGATCTTGGTTCTTGATCCATTCTGCCAGTCTGTGTCTATTCACTGGTGAATTGAGACCATTAAGTTGATGATTATAAGTGATATGTATTGATTTAGTCTTGTCATGTTATCTTCCTGTTGGCTCCTCCCCACTTTTTTTCTTTTCCTCTAATTGTCTTCCCTGGTAGATTCCTTCTGTTGGGGTTCATGGAGCCGTAGTCCTTATTATCTATTTCTAGAATGTCCTTCAGAACATTTTGGATTGCTGGTTTTGTGGTCATAAATTTCCTCAGATGATATTTGTCATGGAAGTATATTATTTCTCCATCAATTTTGAAAGACAGTTTTGTGGGGTACATCAATCTGGGTTGAAAGTTGTTTTCCTTTAGAATTTGGAGTACTTCACTCCAAGCTCTCCTTGAGAGTTTGTGCTAAGAAGTCAGCTGTGATTCTGATGAGTTTTCCTTTACAGATGATTTGTTTCCTTTCCATAACACCTTTTAAGATTATATTCTTGTGTTGAACTTCTGGAATCTTGATTATGATATTGCCTGAATATAGATTTCTTTTGATCATTGCTAATTGGAGTTCTATGTGCCTCCCTTATTTGTATGTCAAATTCTTTTTCTCTACCAGGAAAGTTTTCTGTCATGTCTGTTAAAATTTTTTTAATGTCATTTGTGGTATCTCCTGCTTATTCACTGATTCCAATTAACCTGAAGTTATTCTTTGTCTCATCTAGCAGCTGCTGGACTGATTTCTCCTGGTCCCTTGCTATTTTTGAGAAATCTTTCTTTTCCTGGTTGCTAACTTCAAGCCTGTCTTCAATATCTGAGATCCTGTCCTCACATTAGCCTAATATGCTCTGAATACTTTCAGTGCAGTTTTTATTCTCCTGGATATCAGTTTGAATTTGCTTTATGGATTCCATTTCTTTCCTATGCTGAGCTTCCATAATTTGCTTAAGCTCATCCATTTTACTGTCTGTGTCTGCTCTAAGATTGCTAAGCACAGTATGTATATTGGTAATCTCTGTAGTTTTTGAGAGATTATTTCTGATTTCATTTTTTCCAGAGCCTCATTCAAGTGCTTTGTTGTTTCCAGTGGGGGGCTTTCAGATTGTCCCACCTCTTTGCCCCCTTGGTTTGCTTTCAGTGACTGGATGTCTGGGGTTGCAGCTTGTTTAAGTGTCTTCTTATTTCTTTTCTTTTTTTAGTTTAGTTCCTGGGGTGATGCTTGTAAATTGCCTATGGTGGGTTGCTTTCTTGGTGGTATTTAGGACCCTTAAGTGATGATTACTTCTCTGAGGTGTCTTCCAACTGTAGCTGGTTTTTGAGTTTTGAATCTGTTGGAAGATCTTACCTCTTCAGTTTGTCGGAGATGAGAAGTTGTTGCTCATTTGACCTATTCCCTGGTTCTTTGGCACTGTGCCACAGTATGTTCTGTGACCCTTAGTTAATCTCAGTCATGGATTATCAGGATTAACAGCTGTTTAGAACAATTATGTCAATTTTGGCTGCAGTGGTACCAATAGCATCAAACACATCCTATATAACAACAAACTGAGCTAACCCTTAATTTGCAACTTTTAATCATATGAACTAGATTTGTGATTATATAACAAAATGTAAAACAAGCCAGATAATTATATACAATGTGTACATCTGTGATGTGTCAATTTTGCCCTTGGGGTTAAAATTTAAAATCAATTAAGAAGAAAATAGAGAAGGAGAAGAAGAGAAAGAGATTACGAATAAGGTTGGAGGACAAAGGTGGGTTCTGCCAATTTGGGGAAACTGGTGCAGAAGACAGATAAGAGGAAGAAAAACAGAACAGAACCACACCCACAAAGAGGTTAAGAACCACTCTCACACTCATTTAAAAAAATGAAGGAGAAAGAAAAAAACAAGCCCAATAAAACAAAGCAAAACAAACAAATGAACAAACAGAAAAGAAATAGAAAAAAGTAGTCCACTTCCAGGATTCTGTCTCTCTGTGTTCACCAGTAAACAGCCTGGGGAGACAGTCCCAAATTGTGCCTTTCTATCCCAGCAAGTCAGCGGCTGCCTTACAGTGGAGTAGTAGAAGACCTTAGCAGGCCTGCCTTGAGACTAGACTCATTGGTCTCACCACAGTCCAAGCAATTTCCATGGGTCTGCACCCAGAAGCCGGCAGCAGTTCTGGTTCTGGGCTTATCGGCCTGTCTCCCAAATGGCTCCTGGCCAGTCGCTCTCTCCTTTGCGAGGATTGAGTCCTCTGCACTCACCACCAGCCAGTGGAGTTCTCCACACATGCTGCATCTCTCTGCAGAGGCCTCGTCAGCCGTCACCATGACCATGACCATGCAATCCCAGGCTCAAACAGCTCCTCTAGTGCAGTGAGTCTGGCTCAGGGTGAAGCCACCACCGGCTGCTGCATTCTTTGCTGAAGTTTTTCTTTTTACTCTCTCTGTGGCCTTCAATTCACACTTTAGATTCTTCCTGGGTTCAGGGTACCCACTTCCTTCCTTCTTGTCTTCCTCACGATGCCATATTCCAGTGTCTGGACAGTGACTCTCAGGCTGTTTTCTCTGCTTACTTACTGCTCCACCATCTTCCCAGAAGTCCTGAAATTCTCTTCTGTGATCATTCAAGAACTTGTTCTGTGGAAGGGATGTTAAAAAGGGAAGAAAAGAAACTTAACAAAAGGGAAACTCAAGGTCTTTTTCTATTCCAAATGTAATAGCTTACAAACTTTAATAGATGTACAATGTATGTTTACAATATGTGGAGAATATGGAACTCAGGTGGGGTTTGAACGGTTGATACCTAAGATATGGAAAAAACAATGAGGTGAAATTCACATTTACTCGACTTCTCCCTTGAGAACATCTGACATTTCACAGAATGAAGGGAATGGAGTCCTATAGAAAACAGTGAATAGAATTGAAAAATCTTTCATAATTCAATTGTGTATGTGGACAATTCAAAAGAATTAACAGATAAACTTTTTAGAATTAATAAATGCAAAGATAAAAAGATCAATGTTAAAAAGTAAAACATGTTTTATACGCAACAATTATACAATGGAGTTTTTTAAAACCAGGCTGGCTTCACGATCTATCACCATGTGAAATATGAGAGCATTGCCTAATTTCGAAGGAAAATTTTTATGATCTGGGTTTTTTTTCTTCTATGAAGTGACAGAAAGACATTCTTCGATATGCCAGGTTTTATGGTTTCCATGACGAGACTATGGAGAAATGCTCCTATACTTCTTCCAGCTAAAAGATCAATCAAGATGAAGAATTAATAGCTGATAAAGACATAGTTTGAAAAGACTGGCAGTAAACATCAAATTATTTTAAAGCAATCATACCTTTTGGACATAGGTACAAAGTATAACTATTAAAGTAACAAATGAACAAAATTGGTAGGTAATAAAGTAGGAAATTTTCCTTAAATAAAGCACTGTTTCACTCAGTTCTTAGAGAATTATGGATTTAAGAATATATTTAGCTTTTTACTAAAGCATAATATGTACACATGGCTCACTGAATTCTCACAGAGTAGACACACCCTCTCTACTATCGTACAGATCAAAAATAAAATATTATGATTACCTGAGGAAGTTCAGTATATTTTTGAGTATATTTTAAAATTAAAGTACTAGAAGAACAAAATCATAAGACAAACCTACTCCCAAAAGATTAAAGAAGCTACAATTCTCTTCAGTCAACAGAAGAGGGTGCTCTTGAACCGTGAAATACAATAAGCCATCTAAAATCCTTTCTTTTGCCTGCTATTGCTGGTCTAGGGGAAAAAAAGAGGACATTTCCAAACAAATTGGAAATGGCAGACATCATGCAAAGTCAGTAAGAAGAAATGTAAAGTAAAAATTGAAACATTTCAGCTGTTAAAAATTCCCTCCCACAAAATGAAGTAGGAATAAACTGATACACAGTACTAACCTCAACTAAACATGTTCCAATAGCAGAGGAAAACACAGAATTATAAATGTGAAAACTCAGAATAGGAACAGACATAAACAAGAAAACAGCAAATGAACAGAAACCCCAGGGAGATATGAAATGAAAATTTTTCAATAATGGTGGATGAGCTTCTTTGGACTAGTCTGCCTGCAAATAATAATTATAAATTCTGTCAAAATATTTTTAAAGGCTACAAAGAACAACCAAAAGGAGGCAGAAATAAAAAGGGAGCAGACATTCATAAGAAGACAAGCGCAGCACTGTATGAGTTTTTTGTGTTGATGGCTTTAGCCTGTGGACAGCCCACACTCCTTCCTCCTAGAGCTAACTAAACTTGGCTAGAAAAATCCCATCTTAATAGCTTGTAACTTGGAGTATAGCTCAGAGGCAGATTGCTTCTCTAGCATGCACAAGGTCCCGGGTTCAATTTGCAGCACTGCCAAAAAAAAAAAAAAAATCAAATAAATATAAATAAAAATAAAATCTTATTAACTTGGAGAATAAAAGGACAGAGCTTGAGGCAACCACTATGCACATGGGGTCCATTTTATGTTGAATTGTACCTCCCAAAGATTCGTAAATTCTAACCCCACAGAATGTGGCTTTATTTGGGAATAAGGTATGCAGATATACTAAGATGAAGCCTTACAGGTATACGGTGGGCCCTGATCCAAAGAAGATTGCAATGGTAGCATGTTTTCAAAATTTCATAAACAACAAATAATTCTTTAAAGAACAAAATAAGCAAACTTCATAAAGGTGACATACGAAATAAAGTGTACAATAAATATAACATTAAAATATTTATTGAACTAACAAGTCAATAATTTCCTTACATGTAAATAAAAACCTCTTAAAAGACATTCAGACTGACTGTTGAGGCAAAACCCAACTCTGCTGAATTCAGAAGATACTCCTAAATCCCAGAGATTTGAAATAGCTAAAAATAGATGTAGCACACAACCCCCCACTGCTGATGCACAGACATGGGAGCAACTCATGCGGCGGTGGTTAGAGACAGAAAAGATACTGATATAGATATTGCCTGAGAGGAGACTTTGGTGACCCTAAATCAGCCAGTGAGATCTTATTTAAGTACCTCCATAAATGATCTGCTCAGTCTTCCCTCACATGCTGCCTTTGGAAAATTCGTGAGAAAGTGTTTTGGAGCATAGAAAGCTGTAGAAATTATAGGGCTAACTTTAAGGTTCCTGAAGGACCTTGCAGGTGAGGCTGTATGCTCTCTGGTAATTTGATTTTGAAAGATTTTTTGAGTCATTTTCTCCCAGCCAACTCCACATCCATAGATTCCAAGCCCTGGCAATGGCTGTGGGCCCACTCTGCACCTACATTTCTTTTTCTTTACTGTAAGCATGGGACAGCAGAGGTGTTACCCAACCTACTAACTGGCTGGATGGTGGACAAGGGTCATGCCCAGGGAGAGAAGGGAAGCCCAGAGAGTTGGCAGCAAGAAACAGTGGGCTGGGTCAACAATGTGAGCCTCAAGAAAAGCCCAAGGGTATTGTAAACTGCAAAAATAGACTAGTGCTGTACTCAAAAGTGACTCCTTCCACATGGCAGAGTGGAGCTGGAAAAGAAATCCAGTGCAGCACCTGCCATATTTTGAAGGGTTTAATCATGAGCTTCTTTGGGAAGGGGTTAATCATTTAAGACTGAGCCACAGAATCACTCCACTTGAGTTTCTGGTGTTATCATTCACAGTGACTGGGCAGGAGACGGCCACAAGAGGCAGCATGGAGAGTGCAGACTAGATATAGGCTCCCCTGAGAAGTTAAATCTCAGGACAGGAAGGAGACAGGGCCCCCACACTCCATGGTGTGAAGACATTCTCGGTGTGTGTGGCTTTTAAGTGGCAGGATCTGAAAGTGCTGGCACTAAACCCAGCAATGTGCTTGAACACTCACTCCACCTCCTGATTCCAGCACAGAAATCATTGATCTGTTAGCTTTTCCCAACATGAGCAAGGACAGACCTCAGCTTAGAGGGTGGTCATAGGTGTAGTGCGAAAGAGAGGATGGGAAGAAGTGATAATTATAGTATTTATAAATACTATAATTAATTCTATTAATTATAAACACTATTATTTAGTATTTATAAATACTATAATTATCAATCTCTTCTCCTTAGAAACCCATGGTCATAAATCTAAGTGGAGACAACAGTAACTTGCAGAATTTCAAGACTTCAAATTCCAGAAAGAAACTTGGTGTTTTGGGGTTTGGGGATATTTTTCTTTGTTTTTTTTTCTTCTAATTTTTTTCATCTTGATTTTGCTCTCCATTTTTTCATTTTTCTTGTTGATTCTTTTCTATTACTTTAATCCTACTAATTTACTTCTTAATAGGATGCTTTATCTCACTTTTCTCTCCTCCTTCTCATCTTCTGTTTCTTAATTTTTCAAATCTTGCATTTGTCATACTTCCATTCCCCACTCTCTTTATCCTTACTAGTATAACCAGTAAACTTTATTAATCATTAGATAATTAACTCTATGCAGTTACTATTGAACATTTTTTGTTGTTAGTGGAGGCATAGTTTCTGCATGTAGTAGATATACACTATATGTATTTATTGAAAATATTTGGTTTGTCTCAGTATTTATACTATAATTATCAATCTCTTCTCAGTGGTTAAAGGTGGGACACAAATGGTTCTTAAGTTTGTCTTTGACTCTATTCTTGTTACTGATTTTATTGCTTTTGCTACAGTGCCACGATTTTTGATGTTAATTGGTTTTCTCTGTATTACAATATCTAGATTGCCTTCGTGTCATTAAGAAACCTGTGGTCCATTCCCAGAGGCAATTATACTACATCCCCCCCAAACTAATAGATGTGCTTGGCTCTTGCAACAGAGGTAAAGGGCTATAGTTAGCCCACACTTAGAGGGAATCACTAAAAAGCGGGCACTAACTAAAGAGGTCTCTGTACTAGCAGCAAAATCTTTCCACCATAATTGAGCTCAGCACACACACATGTGAAACATGAGAAAACAAGACAGTGAAATGCTCCCCAAAACACTCAACCCCACCACAGCTGACCTATGAGGTATCAAAGGGGAGGAAATCAAAAGCCATACAGGTGGATTATTTGAAATGATAAAAGAAAAGATTAAAAAAGAGCATATCAATGAGGTGTCACTGAGCTCAAAGAAGATATAACTAAACAGATAATGAACTTAATAAACAAAACAATCAACAAGTCTACAGAAGACATTAATAAACAACTAGCAGAGCTAAACAAAACAATGCAAATCATGAATGATCAGTTAACCAAAAAATTCTAGTCCATGAAAATGTACCAAACAGAAATTCAGGAGTAAAAAATTTCTATTGAAAGTATGGGCAGGGGCCAGGGATTTAGCTCAGTGGCATAAGTGCCTGCCTGGCAAGCATGAAGTCATGAGTTCAATCCCCGGTATAAAAAAAAAAAAAAGTATGGGCAGCAGAAAAGACAAATAGAGAACTAAAAGATGAAGCTGATGTTAATAAACATTTATACAGACACACACTAAAAATAGCAAGACAATATGGAAAATGGGTCCAATAGCTGTTAGATAATGCAAAGATTAAGATTAATTAAAATTAGTAAAATATCAGAAGACAACACAAACTGCACTAAAACACATTTACAGAAATAATATCAGAAAACTTTCCAAGTATGAGGAAAGAATTTAACATTTGGATAACTTAGGCATATAAAATCCCAATTATCCATGACCAGAAAAGAATATCTCTATCTCACATTATACTGAAAATTCCTTAAGTCCAACATAAGAACAAAATCTTAAAAGCCATTAGAGAAAAGCAATGAACCACTTATTAAGGGAACATGATCAGAATTTCAAAAGAAGAAGTTAAATTATCATTATTAGCAGATGACATGATACTCTGAATAGAAGACCCCCAAAACACCATTGAAAGACTCCTAGATATAATAAATAAGTTCAGTAATGTAGCTGGATACAAAGCCAACACTCAAAAATCAATAGCATTCCTATACACAAACAACAAGCTCACTGAGCAAGAAACGAGAAGCCACACCCTTTACAATAGCATTCCAAAAAATGAAATATACCCGACTGTGCTCGGCAAACCACAAGCAGCCTGCTGGCCGGGAACCCACCCTGGGCCCTGGTTGCACACACTCCAGTGGTGGGCAGAACCCCAATGCGCACTGGGCAAACTTGGAACTCTGCACCCAGAGGAACCTTGAACAACAGCGGACTATCTGTGCTACCTTGAAGATCAAGGCAAACCAAGTGACTGCCTCACTGTAACAAGATCTAAACTGGCTCCAGTCAGTGTGGTGAGTATGCCCCTAAAACAGAGGTGTACAGTAGCTAAATAGGGCCAGTAGTAAAGCTGCCTGCAACTAACTGTAAGACCTTGGTAAGTCTGACAAGATTGAGGGTGACCCCTTCCTACACACAGAAAACATCAGGCAGAGTGAAGAGTGTGTCGAAAAGGACTCCTCCAACTTGAAGAAAATCAAAAAGGCTTATGAGACACACAGGCACACAATAGGGACACAGTAGGGCCTCAGCCAACACAAACACTATAGACAGGGAGATTTGATGACCTGGAATAACCTGAAGATAAAGTACTAGCAGGAACTAAAAGCTGACCTACATCAATAGTACTAGGCTTGTCAGCCCAGGAAGAATACAGGACTCACCCAACAGGCCCTGCAGCAGGGAGTCAGGTGACTGGCCCACCTATTCATTGTGGGACCCAGCAACTGAACAAATATCAACCTTACAGTAGGACACCAAGATACTCACTACCAACAGTTCACACTAATGGGTCTGAAGAACCAAACACTAACTCGAGAGAGGAAAATGGCAAAACGAAAAGGCAGAATGCAATCTCAAACATCCAGTCTAACAGGTGCAAGTACAGGAGACATTGAAATAGAGGACTCCAAAGGTAACACACCAGGAATCTCTGAAAATATAGTGAATGAAATAAAAAAAAAAAAACTCCATGAGGCCATAGAAGAAATCAAATTAGAAGTACTCTCCCAGGTAAAGATAGAAGTAGCAACCTTAGTAAAGGAGTTGCTGAGCACAGCTAAAGAAGAAATAGAGGAAAAAAGTACAGGAACATGGGAAACTGATTGAAACCTTGAATGAACAATATAGAAAACAAGCAGAATTCATGAAACAAACTGAAAGAGACATCCAAGAAACAAAA